>SNQJ01S0157953.1:0-22075 GCA_010110895.2 Picea sitchensis
TGAGTGCGTTGAGGAGACTATAAGTCCATCTTACAAGCTCAGGAGGAAGAGTGTAATTTTCCAGTAGGGAAAGAGAATGTTCACTAAAGGACGTAGAGGAAAGCAGAACCGTGAAGGTTTTCAAGATGAGCAAAGTCACAGAAGAATCTGCATAGAACTCTACAAGGAGTGTAGAAGAAGCTCAAGAATAGCCCAAGTCTAAAGAGGAAATTGTGCTAACTGTGAAAAAGGAGTTAAGGACTTGTTGAAGTCCCAAATACCATAAAACCATCCATCRTCAGAGGAGACAAGTGGAAGCATATCCGAGAGTTCAAGGATTTTGACTTTCGAAGAGTTCCAAGGAGAGAAATTCAAACTTCGCGAAAGTTGAAATGCGGAGTGACTCTGGACCATTGGATCCAGGAGGACGCGTGGTGAGAAATCGACACTTCTGATTTGAAAGTTGGTTAAAAGGGAGCAAGAAGTTCGCGAAAGTCCAGAAGCACAGGGTCACGAATGGAGTTTTCCCACGATCATCATTCGTGGTCACATCGAGGGATCATATCATGGAGAGATAGTGTATGTTGGAGTTGATATTTGAAAAGTGATAAGCAGAGGGTACACGGGTGCCACACAACCTGCACCAAGAAGGTGGAAGGGCATGTGTCAATTTCACTTGGTTCCATTTGGAATGCGACAAACCATTTGATTTGGTGACTTGAACGATCCTAGACCAGGAGGTCGAGAAGCCCTTTGGAGGGAAGAGGATCTAATCCATGCCCTCAAGAACCCTCTAAAAACCTTTGTTTCCTCCCACTCTCCTCAACACTCTCAATCACAAAACTCTACCCTTTGACTTCTTTAAGTAGCGAGTCAGTGAAATGTTAATATCTCGCCACATGTCTTCTTAAGATGGATGGTCAAGGAGGGTCTCAATATATCCTTGGATCTATGGTAAAGATTTCATCGCTACTTTTGAACACTGAAGGAGTAGAGGTGTTAATTCCTGCAGTCCCTCTTCAAATCTAATGGTCATGACAGAATTTCGATCCTTCTTGAAGGATCTCATCCATTTGTCTCCCAAATGAAAGGATATTCCCTTTTTTTATTTGAACTCGCTATCCTTTCTGAACTTGGGCAAAGGAATTCAACCTCTAAGAGCTTCGAGCTTCCATGGCTCTGCAACCTTCAAAAAATAACTCCTTCTTGCACCGGGTTCCTAGACCCAGGTCATCTAAACCTTAAGATGATTCTTGGGAAAATTATCCCTACTCTTATTTGGGTTTCTGGATAAGATCTCGGGTGCGTTCCAAAGTACCTAGGCTACTAACCTGAATGATGTGCCTTCCTAACTCACAGAGTTAGGAGCTATAATATTTGGGCAAGGTAAACGCGTGGGTTTACCATAGCAGTATCCATACCAAGGATCTTACTTTGACTTTGAGATATGATGCAATTCCCTCAGGAAGGTGCTTTCGAGGAATTAAATTAGAACAACACGATAATCAAGAAGATGGGATGATTCTTGGGGGAATGGAGGCATGCTCCAGACTTAGTCATTTTATACAGAAACCAACTATGGAATATAAGTATACACATGCATCCATTACTTCCAATCTAAAACACTAGGAAATCATTCCATATATAAACCATTTATGGGCATATAAACATGAGCATGTATCCATGATATTCAATTCAAAATACAAGGCATAAAACACTTATGATAACCACAAGGTGTGATGCGACTGCTGAGAGGGTGCTCGTTTCCACCCTACCATAGGCTCAGTGACTCCCAATGTATTTATCATTGGCCGCCCCCGAGCTTAGGCCACGATGCTTTGAGATTCAATCTCTTACTTCCATCTCAATGAAATCTACGGATGAAGGTTACTGTCCTTCTCCCTATAGAGAAATAAACGAGGATGAAGGTTACTCTCCTTCTCCTAAATCAGTCTCTCTTCTCTGTGATCCCAAATCACTTTTTTCTCTCAATCCTTCGTTGGACCTGATAGTTTATGCTCTCGTCTCTGCATTCTTCGCCAGTCCTCCCATCCCCTCATTAACTCTTGAGGAGGTATTCCCACCTACTAGCCTGAATTTAGTTCATTTTGGGTCAGAGGGTTGTTCTGATCTTGAGCAATTAAAACCAGCATAGTATTGGCTTGGTGGAAGTTAACACAACCGCTCTAGGCCCTTTCCATGACCTTTTTATTAGCAATCATGGTCTATTTTAGCACATCCCCTTCTCAAAATTCATGCAACCCATATTCATAACAAATTTACATTCATCAACCTTTCATACAGATTCTCAGCCCTCCCATCCTCATTAACTCTTGAGGAGGTATTCCCACCTACTAGCCTCGAATTTAGTTCATTTTGGGTCGAGGGTTGTTCCGATTCATAACAAAACAAGTATAGTATTGGCTTGGTGGAAGTTAACACAACTATTCCAAGTCCCTTCCATGACCTTTTTATTAGCAATCATGGTCTATTTTAGCACATCCCCTTCTCAAAATTCATGAAACCCATATTCATAACAAATTTACATTCATCAACCTTTCATACAAAGGTCCATCAAATCAAACATTCAATATTTAAGTTTGCCATAGTTCTTGTCCAATACAAAGTTATATTTACAAACTCTGGGAAATAAGGTGTTACAATTCTCCTTAAAGAAACATAATCATTGATGTTATATCTATCAATATGACATCTATGTACGTGGCAATCAAAATTGTATATGTTACTATGGAATCTTCCATTTCCCACGAGCCTCATCCGGGACAAATTGTTTCCACTATACCTTCACTTGCACAATGGTTTGGTTCCTAAGTGAGGTTTCCTTCATGTCTAGTATGAATTGGGGTTATGGAAGGAAATATCTCTTCGGTTCCACATGGATCATAGACTAGTCAATTATCCGACATCATCTATATATTTCTTCAATAAGCAAACATGGAAAACATATGTGCCTTTACCGTGGGAGGTAGTACTATTCTAGAGGCTAGAGGTCCCACTAAATCTAAGACTTCAAAGGGTCCACACCGAGGTGCAAACTTGGAATAGCATCCCATCTCAGGAACTCTTCTTGGGCCTAACTTCTTGATACGGCCTCATCCCTAATTCTCTCATTGGGGTTCTTTCTGTTGGCATAAATGTTTTGTCTATTCTCAGCTATTTTCAGATATTGCTTTATCCCAATCAGTTGTTGTCCCAATTCTTTCAACATGTCTGTCCAATCGTAATTTTGTTCATGGGATTACTCCAATTCACTGGAGTGTTGCACGACTTACCATAGAGGACTTCAAAAGGACTCATCTTCAATGATTCTTGGTAGTTGTTGTTCTAGGAAAATTCCATTAGTGTAAGGTGTAATCTTCTCCCACTTTTAGGTTGATGCATTGCATGAATATTTAGCATGTCTTCTAATATTTGGTTCAATATTTCCATATGTCCATCGGGCTTGAGGATGATAGGTTGTGCTAAACAATACTCTGTCTCTAGACCTACCATCAAGGATTTCCAAAAGCTTAAAGTAAATTTTGTGTCCCTAGACACGCATTTCCTTAGGCATGCCACGTAGTCTAAATATCTCCTTCATGAATATGTTGGCACATATATTGCCTTGCAAGTCGCATGACTTTATCAAAGAGCGTGATTCTGTTAAATTTGTCCACTACTACTATGATGGCGTCATTCTATTTGGCCGATTATGGTAATTTGGTGATCAAATCCATGGAAATGGTCTCCCATTTCAATTTCGATTGGTAGAGGTTGTAATAACCCTCAAGTAGTGACGCATGTTCTTCTTTAACCTGCTAGCATTCTAGATATTTATCTAAGTGCTCATCTATGTTTTTCTTCAGTCCAAGCCAATAGAATTGTTTCCTGCGGCTGATCATCTTTGGTATCCTCGGTGACCAATATATGGTCCTTATGTAGTTCATCCATTATGAACTCTTCAAGTCATCCCAGTTTGGAATATATAATCTATTTATGTAAGTTAGCATACCTCCATCTAGCATCCTCGTAGCCTTCATACTTTATCCCCCCGGGTTCTTTCTCCAGGTACAAGGTCATTGTATGGAAGAATGCACTGCTTCTCATGCATTCTTGACTCTTTCTCGGGTATCTGCCTTTGGGTGTGCTCTTCACCGCTACCAAGTGAATTGTTTTCATACTTCTCATATGGGCATTAGCCACATTATTTTCCTTTCCTTTTGATATGTTTGATTTCAATATCAAACTCAAGTAAGGAGGGACATCCACCTAGCTTCTCTAGCATTCAACTTGGGTTGTTCAAACACGATCACAATCCACGCTGGTCTCATACTACAAATTTCCGTACCCGTGAGGTAATGCCTCTACATTTTCAAGGCACCATGGAGGCCAACCCCTAGATCATGGTTCATATAGTTGACTTCATGGTCATTCAAATTTTGGGCTTCGTAGTAAACTAGGGTTCCTTATTTCATAAGGAATCCTTTTGATTCCTTCCTTGTAGGCATATGTAAACCTAGGAAGTCATTTTCGGGATAGATGATATTTAGCATGAGAGCATGGGTCAGAAGGAATTTTAGGGAATGAAACCTTTCTTCACAATCAAACCAAACGAATTTAGCTTCCTTCTTATGGAGGGAAGTGATTGGAGAACCAACTGAGAATCCTTTTTATAAATATCCTATAGTATCTTGCTAATCCCATAAAGGATCTCGAGCATTCAAACATCCTTTGGGGTAGGGCATGCCATAATGCGATATATTCCGGTCTACTGCTACCCCTTCTACATATATGACATGGCCCAAGTAATGTATTTTCCAAAAGTCACACTTGCTAAATTGGCATAGAGATGATGTTCTCTTAGCACTTTAGCCAATGTCTCGAGATGTTCCTTATGTTTCTCTCTATTCTTGGAGTATATTAAAATATCATCAATAAAACCAAGACAAATTTGTCTAGGAATTTGTTGATTACATTTTTCATCAAGCACATAAAGTGGTAGGGCATTGGTTAATCCAAGTGGTGTCACCGTAAATTGTGAGTGACCATATCTCATCCCTAAGGTGTATTTTGTGGATGTATTCACCCCTTGATTCTACTTGATGGTATCCATATATCACAGCACCCTTGAGAATATGTTGTTCCAATTGATTGAACAAGTCATCGACCCTAGGTAAGGGGTACTTGTTATTAATGGTCATCTTATTGATTTGTTTATAATCTATGCATAGTCGAGTGTACCATCCTTATTCTTGACAAACAAGACTAGTGTTCTCATGGAGACGATTCTTGATCTGATGGAGCGGAGCGGGAAGGAGTTCGGAAGATGGATGGACGGAATGGAATGGAAGGAGGAATGGATGGACGGAGCGGATGGATGGAGGACGGAGGACGGAATGGAGGATGGAATGGATGGATGGAGGATGGAGGAGGATGGAAGGAAGGACGGAAGGACGGATGGAATGGACGCGGAAGGACCGGAATGGAAGGAAGGAAATGGAAGGAGCCGGATGGAATGGATGGATGGAAGGACGGAAGGAGGAATGGAATGGACGGACATGGATGGAATGGACGGAAGGAATGAAAGGAATGGAGGATGGATGGATGGATGGACGGATGGATGGAGGAGGGACGGATGGATGATGGAAGGAAGGAATGGACCGGCGGAGGATGGAAGGAGGATGGATGGACGGATGGAGGAAGGACGGATGGATGATGGAAGGAAGGATGGACGGATGGATGGACGGATGGAAGGACGGAAGGAAGGAAGGATGGACGGAAGGAAATGGAATGGAAATGGAATGGATGGATGGATGGATGGAGCCGGGATGGATGGATGGATGGACGGACGATGGATGACGGATGGATGGACGATGGATGGATGGATGGAATGGATGGAATGGAAAGGCAATGAATGGAAAGGAGGATGGATGGACAGGAATGGATGGATGGACGGACCGGAGGGAATGGACGGACGGAATGGAAGGAGCCGGACCGGATGGAATGGATGGATGGATGGAATGGAAGGATGGATGGATGGAAAGAATGGATGGACTGGAATGGACGGACGGACGGAAGGAGGAGGAGGAGTAGCCTCTATCATTTCTCTCCAATCAAGATGGTGGAGGAGAACCTTCTTCTCCTATTCAAAATTATGTAGAGACAGGATGACCAGATGCATTCCTAGAGAATTCTTAGTCAAAGGATGGACATACTTTTTGACACCTTGATCGATGTTTCCCGTATGCTGCTTGCCCCACTTCATGAATAGACAATGGTTCACCCCGACCTACATAATTCATGGACAACCCAGCTCAGATAATGATTGATGTCTCTAGGTTTGTCATTTTTGTTGATTCTAGTTGCAGGATTGATGGTCTAGCTCACCACAATGATAGGATAGATGATCATTCAGTTTTTTCTTATTATGTTTATGTAGCTAGGATTATAGTAGCTCTATCTACAACTAGTCCCAGTAACATGTTGCAGAACATGTTTCAAACTTTTTTTGTTCATGCAACAATAGTGCTAGCACTCAGGACGATGTATCAATTTCTAAACATCATGATGCCACTTGTTCTGGTTTCCCATTTGTGGAAGAACAAGTGGCTCATACTTTCCACTGTACAACACACATATGTCATTAATATAAGGTCATGACTTTTTATTCACAAAAAAATAAAAATTCCACCGTGAATTTATTCTAGATTATAAATTAACACAAAAATCCCTATCAACAGAACGATAATAAAACCAATTTATCAACAAGGGTAAGAAACGAATCTGGGTTTCCTTAAGATAGATGATATCTTCATAACTGTATAGAGCAGAGGGATCATAAGGGTTCACAAGGGTTAAAGATAACGATATTTTCCCAACACAACTCTAAAAAAAACACTAAGGATAAAGAATCAAAACCAGATCTGCGCACCACAAGTTGGTCATTAAATGGGGATCCTTCTAATCTGACACTCCATCCGGTCCTAGATCCGACACCTGATCCGACTGATCCGCATCGAAATAATTTTTATGAAACGAATTTACAAATATAGAAGTGAATAGTTGGGAAATGGTTAAGCATGAAGGAAGGGACATTAAAATAACACTAACGTTTTTATGAAGGTCAACCTAAAGCTACATCCCCAAGTCATTCGAAAAATAAATTACTTCGAAAATAAAATTCAGAAATTGAACATAACAAAACAAAAACGCTCAAGAAATTATGGGTTGTCTTTTAAAGATAGCAGAAATACTACGATTACAGAGTTGCAATCCTTACAAAATTTAACTATTTTACTAATCCCATGCACTTTACATGAATGGGCAGTGTAAGACCCCTCAAACTTCTATGAGAAAGGTAGTAATGTACAAGGTTTATGGCTGACAAAAACGTAGAGATGAGGAAAAAGGAAAACATTCTTCGAGATGTGGAAACCCAAAGACAAAGTTCATATGGGAATGCTATCTATAGGTGGGAAAGGTACATGATGAAAAATGAAAAGAGAAGGGAACCCATAAATTCACACACATAGATCCATAAAACCATTACCATTTATAAACATATAATTTCTACATACAAAAAACATTAAACAATTTACAACATAAACTTTTATACATGTGTACCATAACCAAAGGGCGAAGAATGTGAATCTTGTTGTCCCCCTCTTTCAATCCATCTATATCCCCCCTTACTAATTGTTGAAACCTCTCACCTATTCTCCCAACAACAAGCTAAGGGTACTATACTTCCCCTTGAGCCCGCTGTCGCTAGGCCAAGCACACAATCTATAGAATAATCTATCTCTGATATCGCCTTGCAAGGTCTCTCTACCACTCTCTATCCAAGCTGGTATCTAATTTTAAAAGAAAAATCAGTTATGAAAAATCTGACAACATAACCTTTCTTTCCAAAAATTGATCCATTCCTCTTGTCTTCCCTTTATTTTATAGATTTCCCCTTACTGACCTTTCCATTTTCACATTAAATTAGTTTTATTAAAATTAATTAGTAAATATTGTCCCATGTACACTTTTCACCCAATCCCTTAGTTGGCTACTGTAAGAAATTCATTTAATTAATTTAATTAAATTGCCATTTTCTCTCACCCACCTAAAAGCATTCCTAAAAAATTCTCCTTTGTTGTCTCTCTCTATTCCCTCGGGCTTCCTTTTAAGATTCCACACCCTATTAAATATTAGTTGAGTTCATTTTAGGAAATTTCTCTATAATAGATTCCTTTTATCCCTTTTAGCAATTAATTTCTCCTTTTTTTGTCTAAGTTTGAATTTAGAAACTTTTGCACATAGACATCAATTAAATCTTTTTGATAATTTAATCCTCCTTAAATTATAAATTTAATTTCCCTTCTTCGCTTTCATCCTCCCTTTATTAATTGTTTAATTGAAATTTTTTAGTCCTCATATCCTATTTAGACCCTGGCTTTAATTTTAACTAGGCTTAGCAAATTTGAAAGGGAGAAATTAAAATTATTAAACTTTACTCATAGATACTAATTTAAGGTTGACCATGAAGGTAAGATATTGTTTTCTAGGCCCCTAGGTTCATGGACTCACCTCAATAAAATCTCAACATTCTTCTTTCAATATTCACCACGCTTCTCCATGGGTGTCACTTCATCTCCAAGCCATTTATGTATGTACCTTCAATATTAATATCGCATGTGCTCCAGGGGTGTCACTTTCCTTTTGACTAATTTTTGTAGCCGTGAAGCCATTGGTGTCAAAATTGCATTAGGTGAACTTTTCAAGAACTACTAAGGAAAAGGAACTCTACCTTATTGCGCTCCTTAGAATCTTCTTCATGAGCGATCGGCTCTCACTTTTCCTCATGGTCAGATTTCTCAACTAGGTAATTTAATCCCACAGCTCGAGACACGACATAGCAGCACAGGATGTGGAAGGGTTGTTGGCACGCCTCCCCCTCAATATTTCTAGTTATCATGCATGACCCTTTACTCCAAATATGAGTCTAATTAGCAAGAAATTGTTAGCCTACATCCATCAATTAAACATGTCAACATCCATAAACAACATCATAATATACCCCTTCATATGTCACATATACAACAACAGAAATACTCAAACCATATAAATTCCACTCCATGACTCAATCCAGTTGGAAGGAGATCCATGCATTCCATAAACACCGCACTAGTCAAGAGTCCCGACACTCAAGATAAAACCAGCCAATAGAATTCCATCTATACATAATCATAATATAACATCATAATCCACAATCTCATTGTTAGAATCCATAAGTGAAGTAGTCAGTCATATAATGAACCAAATAACTTGTACACAAGTGTCCTAAAGGATAATTAACATCAGGTGCATCGCAAGAGTGGTATGTTACATACATCCCCTCTTGCTTTAAACTGGCCCCAAAGTTTCACTCAGATACAAGTGCATACATAAGGTATCAGACAATATCTAAATGTCTAGCTATCAAACAAAATGGAATTGCTAACGATATCATATGTGTCCTCCCAAGTAGTCGATTGTGCACTATAGTTGTCCCACTAGACCTTGAAGTGATCGATAGTATGACACTGTAGCTGTCGAATTTGATGGTCCATAAAGTGATTGGATCTGCCATGAGTGATCCCTCACCCAACATTCGCCAAGAACTCAAGTCAATCACATGTGTAAGATCACTGACCTAAATTCACACATAGATATAAGATAAATATCGAGCAATGCCTCAAGGAATGAGGAACAGTTAGATGCTAGGCCCTTCAAACTTATGGTCACACAATGCACATCGAAAAAACTCTTATCTCGATATTGTTCTTCTTCCAATCCTTTTTCTTATCGTTTGTACTTTTTCTTCCATTTATTAGATCGCTTTATGTACTACCAGGACCCCATCCCCGAGTCTATCCTAGCTCAAGGAGTATGATACGGTTGCCCATAAAGGAACTTAATGGTACCTTGATGGTTGTTATCGCATGCAAGCACGACTAATGTCAAGAACTATTCCCGAAATTTTTGTTGGTCCAAACACACATATGCAACAAAACCTTCCAAATTTTGTTCATTCCTTCGATACTCATATCTATCTTAGGGACATCCTGCACTAAATTTTAGTGGTGTTCCCAAGGTCTCCTGGAAAACTCACCCAAAATCGTCTTGCAAACAACGATTCCCTTATCAAATATGATTCTTTTCATACATCTAGCAGTATCAATATCTTGTTGATATAAAATCTATATATACCTGGAGCTTGATAAGTCATATGCACAGGGGAAAGGGTGTGCATTATTTGTCAGAGTTTCAACTATCATGAAAATCTATTTGTGCCTCCTTGTCGTTAATGAAAATCCAAAAATAAAGTCCATCGAAATGACCTCCAATTTCGATTCCATAAAAGTGTGTCGTTGTAGTAATCCTGTCATCTGTCTACGTTTAGCCTTCACTTGTTGACATCATACACACCTCACCATGTAGATAAATATGGACACATTCATCCCTACCAAAGGAATGAGGTATTAGTGTATGCCCTCATCTTCATGACTATAAGATCGAACATTTACAACGCTCTTTGAGCTTGGATTTAAAGATAAAACTTACGGGATTCATCATTGGTAGATGCGTAAATATGGTTATTATATCTCAATGATTCATCATTGTCCATGGTATATACCTCAATTTTTGTACCAACGTGGTGTCTTTTCCCATAGAATTCCTTAACCTCTTTATACCGGTCAATAGATCCGTTGGTTAGAATCTTTTCGCGTAGATTCGTTTGAAGGGGTATCACTGAAAATATGCATCGTCTTTGACTAAAACGTTTCAACCAACGCCTTTGTCGTGCGTTCAAATTAAGCTTTATTAGCCAAAATGTCTTGTAAACCCGCGGTGGCCTATTTTTAGTTTGAATTTCACGAATCCAATCAGTGGTGTCTCCACACTCGAGGGCCATACGATGGCTAACAACTCCAAATTGTCGTCTCTAGTTCTCCCTCACTTGATTTCTCAACTTCCTCGAAGTGTAAGCAATCACTTGTTCGTATTGCATCAAGACTCCTAAATTCCTTGGATACATCAATGCAACAGAAGTCCTCATCCGTGTTTGGGACTTTTGTATGAACAATGTAATCAACAAATTCTTGAGCCAGTGATTCCATGCATTTCTTGCTCCACACAAACTACCTATTCTTCTTCTACAATTTTGTAATCGAATTTTCTATATTCGAAAAACCGATGAACAGCCAGATAATATCCCACTAAACCCATGAGCTTCTACGCACTTCTGGGACATTCCTTGGTGTGGGACATTCTATAGCCAACCTCTACCTTTATTGGATTCACAACTTTACCTTCGACGGAGGTAACATTCCCTAAATAATCATTCTTCGATTGATAAAAAACATTTCTAGCGGTTTCTGTTAATTTGTTCTCTGGTAGACATTATAGTACCAGGTGAAAATGTTCATCATATTCATCCATAGTATGCGAATATATAAAAATATCATCAATAAATATTTGAACAAACTTGTCCAACCATTTGCAGAACACCCCATTCATAAAAATCATAAATACCCCGATTAATTGTTTGTCGATTAAAGGAAATGAATACAAACTCATAGGGTATGAACCACATCTTGAAAGCGATCTAAGGAATATCTTCCCCTTAAATTGCAACTGGTGATAATTGGATCTCCGATCAATCTTCGAATACACTGTTGCGCCTTTTATTTGATCAAATACTCGTCTATTATTGGCAACGGATACTGGTTCCTAATCGTTGCCTTGTTCAATAGATGGTAGTAAATGGAAAGTATCCACAACCCCTCATCGTCATTCCCTCTCAACCACTTTGTCTTACCGTTGAGCATCACATCATACGATTCCGACTAGTTCATACTAATCATGTCATAATTATACCTTAAGATCGTGACGTTTAGGTCAAAACTCATTACACTATTCCCTACGTCAAAGAGATTGTTCATACCCCTTCCTCCAACCATTTGGTTAGCTTTTAGAAGCCATTTTGACTAATATAAGATCATCCTGTCGAATTCCTTTATTTGAATCCCTTCAACATGGTACTAGGAATAGATCTCTCTGAAGCACCAGCATCTAAAAATATTAAACATTTGTTTGGTGATGGTACATGACACCTCGATCATAGTGGATTGGTGCTCGACCTAGCGGTTATTCACTATAGTCATGAATCCTATGGACCTTTCCCATCTCCCCAAGAGTAGTGTGTCTTGGACCCGGCTGTTGCTCTAACCTTTTCAATCGGACAAGAATTCTAGTAAGGTGGTATATCCACATGTCCAATGCCCATCTCGATTTTAGTACTCTTGGCCACGAGTAGAATTTGTTGGCCTATCAGCCTAAGATCCTGGTCTATTCTGTTGAAAGTCCAAGCGTAGTTTGTTAGCGGCCATCACTGATATGGATCTTCCGCTGAGGAACCTGCCAGTGTGGTTTCATGAAAAATGGTTCTATAGATGTATCATGATACCAATATGTCTTTCCCGGTTGGTGCTTGATGATATTGCACCCCAGATGTGATCAGTCCAAACAATATTGTAGGAGTCATGTCTTGACTCCCATGGTCAAAACCTTCTTATCTATGAGGCCTACTTGGACTGCATCGTGCAATGTCCAAGGCATTTATAACCTCACCCTCACACAAACATTGGATTTAAGGTTGAACATGAACTTGTTGAGCTCTAGCTTCTCCATGTTTAGATGCACGAGGGCATGTCGAAGTAGCTCCATAAATATGGTCTCATAATCCGACAACATATAACCACCTTGTCGCCAAAGATTGTTGAACTCCCCTTATAGTTGGTGCTCGGTGAATTCTTCTTACAAATGCTTCTCACAGGCTGTTCATTTGACCTATTACCATACGCGGCTTCAATGACCATGTTTAGCGAGGTAGGAGTGTCTTATACCAAAGAATAGCGCTCCCCTTTAGCTGAAGACCACCCTGCAGACCTTCATGCTAGAAGTAGTAACTGTGAGATGTGAAGCACCTCACCTTTTCTCTCCAGCTACACCTTGGAGAATGAGCCATCTGTGGCACTAGTGGATTCAAGAACTTAACCCTATTGAGTTTCTTGTTAATTCTACTAGTCTGGTTTGGTCGTGGTGTGGAACCTCAGGTGTACAGGTGCCCTCACCTCATCTTAGTACAAATGGTTAATCAAGACACCATTATTCCCTAGAAGTACCTTGTGTGACCATCGAGATCCCTTACAAAAATCAAATCCTTCCCAAGGACTAGTTCTTCCCCTTTTGATTTAGACACCTAGGGCATGGGTTCTTCTAGAGGCATCACACCTCCTTCCCTAGAACCGTTCTTCCAGATCTTTGACATCCTCTAACCGTGATTGCAATTCAATTAGCCGAGGTATCAATAGGGATCAATTTGTTAGAAAAAGGGACCGTGGAGGAAATAAATAAAACAAATGTGAAAACAAAACACTAGATACACAATACAATAGAACAAATATTTCGTGGTTCACCCGATTGTGGGCTATGTACACTAGAGAAATTTCTAGGTTCTTGCTTTATTATTATCCAGGCATATGAAGGATACAACCTACAACAAACCATTTGTAACTTCCCTCTTCTTTCTCTCACATTCTCACATCTTAGAATATATTCACTATCAATAATAGCCCTGGCCCATTTCCCTCATAAAAAGCGGGGTTGCCTTCGGGCAAAACCTAACATAATCTCTCACCGGATTGAATCACCACAACCTTATAATGAGCAGTCAGTTTATTAAATTACAACCACAGGAGGGGTACCCCCTGCACTCCTAAGTGGAAGAGTGTACATATTGTTGGGGTGTAAATGCTTCATGGGGTATAAACATGGCTGAAAACAAAGACCTCTAAATCAAAAAAGATGTCGGGGCTCAGCCAACAAACTCCCACTTGGGAGATTGATCTCCAACAACTCCACCAGCTAGCGTATATGTTGGTATTTGAACCTTCTTGGACCTGAAAATTTCTCATCTTGATCTTCATTCTTGAATACCAAGCTGAGAACTGAGCATGAACTCAATTTCTCCCTCGTTACTCCTTTAGTTAACATGTGGAGTTATGGCTGGTGTGTATCTTTTCCAACTTAAATGTCCATCTTCAAGGCTAGGATAGGTATGGAAATTGGTACCTCAACTATATATGCTTAGTCTTGAATGGAAGGCTGAGTTCTTTCACAAAGGTGAATGGTATTTTCACATTTGTCACAGTACAACATATTGTTCTCCTACTTATTTCCCAATTTCTCCATAAACCTCTATAACGGAATCATCTCTTTACTAGCCTACGTAGCAACAACATACTCACGCCTCTGTTGTTGAGGGTCAGCAACCTTTACTGGGTTTAGAAATCCAATACTATTGTTCCACCTATGCAAAACATACCACGTGTTGCTCCTCATCTTTGTCGTTATCCGCCTACCATATCTAAAATCAACATATCCCTGTGAAAATTATGCGAACCTCAAAACATAATGCATGGGTATCATTACCTCTCAAATTACACGAGAATCCACTATACTACCTCCCAATGTTTTTACACGGATTGTTCATATACCTTCTCACAACTCCACTAAATGTGCAATATCCGGTCTTTTGCAAACCATCGCAAGTACATGACTTTTGATGAGATAGGGATACGGACGTATATTCTATCTCCTCGTGTCTTGGGACACATTTCCTTGAATAATTTGAAATGGTTGGACAAAGGTGTACTTATTGGTTTTTCATTATGCATTTCTAAACCTCTCCAACACCTTCTCTGTGTACTCACCGAGACAATGTCAATTTGTATTTTTTATGTCTCCTGTTATCCCCACTCGTACAGGATTTTTTTTTGCATCACCCAAATCCTTCATGTAAAATGAATTGGATAATTTCTTCTTGAACACATTTATACCCTACATATTAGACCCTAACAAGCATGTCATCTACATACAATAACAAGATAAATAAAGCTTCCATTTTCCTAGCTTTTTAAAATAAAACACAATGATTAGAATGACATCTATTATAATATTGTTCTATCATAAAACTGTCAAACTTCAAATACCATTTCCTTGGAACTTACTTTAGGCCATACAATCTCTTCTTCAACTTGCATGCAAATTCTCCTTCCTTTGACCTCATACCCACATTGAACCTTTGCGTACAAATCTCTTCCTCAAATCCCCATGGAGAAAAGATGGTTTTACATCAATTATTCGGGATGCAAATCTTCTCGCCACAAGACTTTTAAAATAGTGGTGAGTTATTTTAGCTGCTTGGAGAAAATATTTCATCAAAATCTATACCTTTCTTTTGTGCAAACCCATTTACAACAATTCTAGCCTTGTATTGCTTTCATCCTCCATCTTCTTCCTTCAACTTGTAAGCCGATTTATTTTCAATGCTCTTTTTCTGCAGACAATGAAACAAGTCCCAAGTATGGTTATTTTTTCAAGGAATCCATTTCCTCTTTCATACATTTCTCCCACTTCTTTTTGGTGTCTACGCGCATTGCCTCTTCATAACATTCCTAGTTCACCGAATCGGTAAAAATAAATGAAATACAATGAAGGAGTATGGATGGGGAATACTTAACTTGGTAGATCTTCCAACAACACTTGTAGGTGTTTGAGGGTACCTATTGCTCTGTTGTTGTACATTTGATTTTCTAGTTCCTTTGGAATTTGAATTTATTTTTTTAGTGATCTCATCAAAGCCTTTGTGTATTCTTGTTTTTCTTTTTCACGTTTCTTTCCACATAGTAGAATCTTTATTTGCTTCTCATTGGATATGACATCTCTACTCCTAATTATTTTTTATTTTCATAATCCCATAATGATAACCAAAATCATTAACACCATATCAATAAAGGAATTTGCACTTCTTGGATTTTTGCCTCAAACTTTGTTCTATTTCTTTATCAATATGGACAAATGGCCTGTTGAAAGTTTTCAAAAAGAATAGTTCTGCTCTTTTCTTGTCCATTCCTCCTCTTGGGGTGCTTACCATCAAAAGAGCTTAGAAGGTCCTTTGTTTATCAAGTAAGCAACAATATCTACAACTTTTGCCCAAAACTATAAGGGAAAAGCAGGCATGCAATCTCATACTCCTTGCATGCTCCATGATTCATCCTTCATCCTTTTAGACACACCATTTTCTTGTGATTGTTCGTGGGCTGTCTACTCTCTATGAATCCGATGGTATGAATGGTAATCATCAAACTCCTTGCTGAAGTAATATTGACTCCATTATCTGATCTAAGACACTTCAACTTTTTCTTGTCTCACATTTCGGTAAAATCTTTCACATTTTCTTAAAAGTATAAAAACATTAGATTTTTGTCGAATAGAAATAAACCCCAGTTTTCTAGTTGCATCATCAATAAAAGTAACATAATAATTAGAGCCACCAAGAGATGATACGAGAGCTGGTCCCCATACTTATGTATGCGCAAGTTCTAACCTTTCATTCTTCTTTTCTTTTCTACTCGACCAAATGGGACACTCTTTTTTCTCAAAACTCTGTGCTCACAGGAAGTCCAAAATCAATTTGTTTAAGATATGTAAAATTTATTTTTGAAGTATCTACATACCCTTCTCACTCATGTGTCCAAGCATGAACTACATAGTGTTGTATCCACTCTGTAGAATCTCAAGAGATAGAAGAAGGTCCGGTATTACCTGTATATAGATACAATGTACTTACCTTCTCTCCTTTCACTATCACCAATGATCCTTTATTGACCCAGCTACATCTTATCTATAAATATGGATGTAAAACCTTCACTTGCCCCATATTGCCTGTTGAAATTAGATTTTTTCTTAAATATGGAACATGTCTTACCTCTTTCAAAAACCATTGGTTTCCATTTCATTTCTTTATTTTTTTACCTTTTCCCATTCAACAATTTTCCATGGTGCATCATCCTTAAAATGAACCTATCCAAAATCACCAGCAGACATGAAATCTAGAAAATGTTTCCCTATGGGTTTGTGGAATGATGAAGCCTCTCAATCTACTACCCAAGACTCAAAAATAGTATCTATAGAAAGAATCAAAGCATCTTATGTAACACATCCCTTTGTTACATTTGCTTCCTAGTTTCTCTCTTGTTGTCCATCTCTTTGTTTCTTTGGAGCTTTGCAATCTTTCTTGGATGTCGTTTCTTCCCACAATTTCAACACCCTATATTTCCAAGTCTTGGTTTGGATCTGCCCTTCCTAGAATTCCCATGGTTCCACAGGCCTTTCCTCTATCCTTTTGTCTTCCCCTATTCTCCATGTTAAATGCATTTCCCAATGTCTCAATTGTGTTTTCCATTGCATTTCCCTCACTGGGATAACACCAACAACATCATCAAATTTTAAGTATTTGAACCCGAGGCGAGTTACTTACAGCCATGAGAGAAGGCTGTTCGACTTTACGGAAATGGCCCTAAGATTATAAGAGCCACGACCTCATCATCAAAGTTGGCTTTTCTGAGAACTTAGTTGATTAGTAATCGTATTAAATTCATTTAAATGATGCATAGCAGACCCACCTTACGACATCTTCATATTAAATAATCTCTTCATTAGAAATACCTTATTGGACGCAGGGTTTTCATACAATTTGGTCAATCGCGTCCATCAAACCCTTCGTTGTCTTTTTCTTCCAAATATTGAAATATTGTATTTGGCGAGGCTCAATCATATCATTCCTAGAGCCTTTACGTCAAGAATATCCATTCTTCATCCTTCATGGTCATCGGTGAATTCTTTGCTACTACGCCCAATGGTAGGAATAAATCCTTCGATATAAATAATCTTCCATCACCATCTTCCATAGCTGGTAGTTTGGCCGTTAAATTTCTCGGCCAGTAAGCTTTCCATCTTAGAGCGTTGCTCCCTTTCAGACCGGGAACCCTCTTTTCCTGTGAGTTAATTTTCTCTCTAATACCAATTGTTAGAAAAACGGGACCTTGGAGTAATAAATAAAACAAATATGGAAACAAAACGAAGATACACAATACAATAGGAACACATATATACATGGTTCACAAAGTGTGGGCTACATCCACCGAGGAAGAAATTATCCCGCGTCCTTTCTTTATTATTATCTAGCATATGAAGGCACACAACCTACATCAAACCCAGCATCTTCTATTCTTTCTCTCACAATCTCTATCTCAAATACCATATTCACCATCAATCATAGCCCCAATACATATCCCTCATAAAGATGGTTTCCTTCTAAGGAGAAAAACCTAACATAATCTCTATTGTTAGATCTGCAATATATAATGAATAGTCCCTTATTTAATGAAGTGCAATATACATTTTACAAGGAAATTTTTTCCTTTAGGGCTCACCCCAAACCCAGCTTCGGAGACCCCGCTTGCCCCTAAGACCCCCAGTCCAAGGGGGATAGCCCGGGACCACCTCGTGGAGGGTACCCCCCCTCCACCCCTCCTAAATTGTACATGCCAGGGGTGTAAATACTTCATGGGGGTATAGACACAGCTGAAAGAAAAGACCTTTAGTCGGAGGAGATAATCGGGCTCCACAACCAACATAATTGATTGGGAGGGTGGTTATCTGATGTGAGGTTGTACCATTTCATTACCATATGTAATGACCCTCTATTACAACAGTAATTTTTATTTTTATTTTTCATTAGGAAATATACATTACAATTAATAATTACAACATTGGCACATCATACGACATATTAATGAACAATATTAACATATTAACAAAGTGCCACGGTATAAGCAAAGAAAAACGTGCGGTGAATAATGATACATATATTAATTAAGAAAATAACCAACAACCATAACACATGCATTCTTTTAATAATGACACATCACATCATAAACCATAAATCACTCAATACATCTCATCGAGAATCATTGGTTTACATAAAGATAGTGTCAGTTAAAGGTCTAATCCGATTTACCAATCCATCCTTGATTTATTGATTAAAGAAATTTGTCTAGAGCAATGCTATATAAATTTTAGAATCATAGATTAATAATTACAATGAACGAGTCAAATCTAAACTTATGTCTAAGGGATCCATAATAATATCAATCATCACCCATCATGTTACATTACATATCTAACTAAGCATAAAAGGAGATCATCCATGCTTAAACAATACAATGATTTAACATGCTACCCTTCATCATGTACCCAATTATAAAACTGATAAAAGCAACATGTAAGTAATAAATCACAATTCGACATCTTACATATCCATTAAAGAATTTCAAGGAATACCTTAACTTATTCTTCCATAAATAATGATTTATTTATATTTCTAAAAATTCATTAAAGATTAAAATTCAATATGTTGTAACAATTAATAGATAATTAGATGTTAAGTTACATTATGATTTAAGAATCCAAGGAAGAGTTCTGAAATTTATTCCAACCCCTGAACTTGTGAAAAAGTGATTTAGTTTTCAGTCTGAATCTTAATCTATTCCTCAATATGGAACTTAGGTTGATCCTCCATCCCGAACCTTCATCCGATCCTCCATGGAATCCTCAAAGCGGAACTAAATTTCTGGGAAATTCGAATTGAAAAATTGCACGCATCAAATTGATTTTTGAGAGATTAAGCCTTCAGGAAGGGACTAGGAAATGATTGCAAGGAGGATTAGAAGGTCAAGCTATTTTTATATCCCTAACCTCATTCTCGAATTAAAAAAACTTTAAAATTAAAATTCAGAAAATTAAAAGTAAATGTAACAGAATCGCTCAATTAAATTTTGAAATTGTTTTCTAAAAGAAAACAAGGATAAAACCACAACTATAGACTTGAATACCATGACAACAAGACTAAATAAAATTTCAAAATCTTCTAGAGGTTTGGCAACATAAATCCCCAATTTCGTTTTCTAGAAAATTATCGGGAAAATCTTAAGATTTAATCAATCAAGTGGATATCTCATTATAAGACTCTATTGGTACTAAAATAAAATTATAATACGCCTAAAGAAAGCCAACAAATATTAGTTCCATAAATGAAAACTTTGTCACGAACTTAATTTAGGCCTTTCAACAATTTATGCAGGGACCCAAATAGATCCCAGCAAGGATAAAATTTGGCAACCATTGCATACACAATAAATCTATTTTAATACACATAAGTGGAAACTTCAACTCATAATTGAATGCACACATAGAAGATTCATTTTTTTTAAACAACTGATTGAAACTCAATTTCAAAATCTTCTAGAGGTTTGGCAACATAAATCCCCAATTTCGTTTTCCAGAAAATTATCAACAAGGTATTAAAATTTAATCAATCAAGTGGATATCTCATCATAAGACTCTACTGGTACTAAAATAAAATTATAATACGCCTAAAGCAAGCCAACAAATATTAGTTCCATAAATGAAAACTGTCACGAACTTAATTTAGGCCCTTCAACAATTTATGCAGGGACCCAAATATATCCCAGCAAGGATAAAATTTGGCAACCATTGCATACACAATAAATCTATTTTAATACACATAACTGGAAACTTCAACTCATAATTGAATGCACACATAGAAGATTCATTTTTTTTTAAACACTGAAATTGAAACTCTCCAACTTGGAATGAATGCATGCACAGTAGATTCATTTTGTGTTGGGAAAGTTTATGAACCCCAAAACTTGTGTAAATACTTAGATCTCTAACCATAGTAAATGAATAGTTATTCAAGATTCTCATAAAATTCTGATGAAGGAAGCTAGGAAAAATTTAATTTTAAGTGCCCAACACAGAGAGAAATCCAAAAATAAAACACTAGGGGGAAAACAAGTTCAGTGTGAAATTGAATTGTACCCAGCTATGAGTTCAATATTGCACCATGAATCTGTTCTAGATTATAAATTAACACAAAACTCCCTAACAGCAGAACGATAATAAAACCAAGTTCTCAACAAGGGTAAGAAACAAATCTGGGGTTCTTTAAGAAAAATAATATCTCCAGAACTGTACAAATCATAGGGATCAGAAACATAAATCAACTTTTTAAAAACTCAAAGGAGAAAACGGGTTCACAAGGGCTAAAGATCACAAGATTTTCCCAACCCAACTCTACACAAGGTGCTAAGCATAAAGAATCAAAACCATAGTTTCACACCACAACTTGGTTATTAAACTAGGTACCTTCTATTCCAACACTCCATCCGGTCCTCGGTCTGACACCTGATATGGCCCTCGATCCGGACTTGGAAACGAAAAATTTATGAAAAATGAATTTACAATTACAGGTAATGAATGTTGGGTGTGTGTTATATTCTTTGCATGTGTGTGTGTGTGGGTGCGTCAGATACAACAACTGCGTCTGACGATCCCTTCACCTAGAGCCCTGCCATGTGCATCGGGCTCTTTCCTAGAGGGGTCCCAGGGGGGGCAGGTATGCCCCCCCCGGTTATGCATAGCGTTCCGCACCGGGCGGTAGTCCGGGGCAGCGCCTCGAATTTTTTTTTTGGGCATTTTTTGCTATTTTTAGCTGATTTGTAAATTAATCCTAGATTAAGGGATTATGGTTTTGGTATCTACGGAATACCTAAAAACATTATATATATTGTATGGTGAATGGTGAAATTCGATATAATGAAAATAAGAAAGGTTTTCCCGGTTGAGGGTTTCCGGTAAAAATCTCTGTGTACTTTGTGTATGAGCCATTGATTAATTTATGTATTGCTTAACAATCTATATGCATTGCTTTACTTCGCAGGTTTAAAAATTACATGTGGTATCAGAGCCACGTTTTTGGCTTCAGAGGGACGCCTTTGTTGCTGAGGGTTTGGCTCGGTCTTGATAGATCACGTTTATCTTGGGTCTGTGATAAACCTGGGTTTAGTGGGAGATTTTGCAGTGGATATTCGAGTAAAGAAAGAGGAATGGGGAGATCATCTAGAATCGAGATAGAGAAGTTCAATGGTAAAAACTTTGAGCTATGGAAGCTCAATATGGAGTACCTTCTTGTATATAAAGAACAATGGATCGTTGTGGATCCTGGTACACAGCCTACTGGTACACCATCTACAAGCACACAGGCTACTGGTACACAATATACCAGTACACAAACTAC
>SNQJ01S0157955.1:31652-44141 GCA_010110895.2 Picea sitchensis
CTAGTGCTATTTCCTTGATCTCTGCTAAGAAATGCAGGAAGGTCATCTCTCAGATGGGTAAGTTTGTCTTCTTCTTGATTCACTCTCATAATAAGCGAAAGATCATAGCCACATGTAGGGTCTCTGCAGCCGACCTCTCCACACAGCAGAAGCAAGTAGATAAGGTTGTGGAAGAATACTCGGATATCTTCTCCTCACCTGCAGGGGTACGTCTGCACTACCAGGTCAAGCACCCCATTGATCTGACCCCCGACGCACCTCTGCCCAATGGGCCGGTCTATCGTCACTCTTTGTTAGAGAATGAGGAGATCAAGCGACAGATCCAAGAACTGCTCCACAAGGGGCACATCCGTCCTAGCTCATCACCTTGCGGAAGCCCAATCATGCTGGTACAAAAGAAAGATGGAACTTGGCGACTTTGTATTGATTACCGGGCTTTGAATAAAATCACAGTCAGAAATCGGTACCCGATTCCCCGAATCGACGACCTCCTTGATCAAATTACAGGGGCCAATACTTTAGTAAGATTGATCTGAAGTCTGACTACCACCAGGTCCCAATAGAACAGACTAATGTATGGAAGACCACCTTCAAGTCAAAGGAAGGCCTTTTCGAATGGTTGGTCATGCCCTTTGGTTTGACAAATGCTCCAGCCACTTTCATAAGGATGATGGATGATATCCTGCGACCATTCACCAATAATTTTGTAGTGGTGTATTTGGATGACATTCTAATTTACAACAAGACTTGGGCCAAACACTTACAGCATATTCAACAGGTTCTGCACACCCTGCGATAGCACAAGCTATACGCCAACTTGGAAAAATAATCCTTCGGCATGGACAAGGTCCCTTACCTAGGCTACATCATTGATCAACATGACATACATGTGGATCCAACCAAGATCCAATTCATCCGTGACTGGCTAGCCCCAACCACACTCACTGCGCTTCAGAGCTTCTTGGGCCTTGCCAATTTCTACCGCAGGTTCGTGCTGGGATTCTCCCATATTGCATGGGCCCTCAGCCAAATAAATAGGGGTGGTGGTAAGGCAAAATTTGTGTGGGGCCAGTCCCAACAAAAAGAGTTCGATGATTTGAAGCAGTGCTTGTGCTCAACCCTAGTACTTTCACTACCAGACCTGCAACATCCCTTTGAGATCAAGACAAATGCTTCAGACTATGTTGTGGGCACCATTCTCACTCAACACGACCACCCCGTGGCCTATCATAGTGAGACACTATTAGATACTTTCCGTAAGTACCCTACTTACGACAAAGAAATGTACTCCATTGTGGAAGCCTGTCACCAGTGGAGACATTACATTCTTGGGAAGGAGACATTCATCCACACTAATCATAAGCCACTGAAGTTCATGCAGACACAGGGAAAATTGCAGAATGACCGCCATCAAATGTGGTCCACATACTTGCAGCAATTCCGCCTCAACATCAAGTATAAAACAAGAAGCACCAATCGCGTCGTTGATTGCCTCAGTATACCACTAGTCGCGACACTCACCATGGTTCTAGAATCTTGCGGCCATGAGACCTATGGATGCCCCCAACTCTATGAGACATACCCTGACTTCGCCACCACCTACCAAAATTTGGGTGCAAATGCAATTGTCAATATTTTTCATCTTTAGGATGGGTTGTTGTGTCGTTTGGGAAATATCTTTGTTCCATCAAGCGAGCAAGCGAAGCTGATCTGGGAAGCCCACTACAGTCGGGAAGCAGGACACTTTGGTGTCGAAAAGATAGTGACGATGCTACATAAACATTTCTACCGGACGAAACTTTGATAGGAGGTCAACAACTATATCAGGTCCTACATTGCCTGTGCTATTGCCAGACCGACCACTAAGAAACAAGGCCTGTACAACCTTCTTCCTACTCCTGATAGGCCATGGGAATCCATCTCAATGGACTACATGCCGGGCCTCCTGTCCACCAAGCAGGGAAATGACTGTGTTTTTGTGGTTGTTGATCGCTTTTCTAAGATGGCGATTCTGGTTTCTTGCAAGAAGAGCATCACAACAGAGGCCACTACCAAGCTCTTCTTTGAACGAGTCTGGGTACATTTTGGAATCCCACAAACCATTGTCTCAGATTGGGATAGTCAATTTCTCAGCACGTTCTGGTCGAGCTTCTAGTCATTGCTAGACACCAATCTCAACAAATCCACGGCCTTCCACCCCCAGACAGATGGCCAAACCGAGGTTGTAAATCGAATGATTGTGCATATCCTTCGCATGTATAATTCAAAGCACCCCCGCACATGGGATGAGAGCCTTCCCTATGTCCAACATAGCTACAACCGAGCCCTGCATAGATCAACCGACCACAACCCCTTTCAGGTGAGGTTGGGATTCCAACCATTGGGTCCCATAGATGTTGCACTTCCCCTTACGGTCACCTCGACCAACTCATCTCATGCTCCAAATGAAGCTGAAAAATCCACGCAATTCATTGAGTGAATCCAACACATCTGCCAACAGGCTCAGGATATCCTACATAAGTCCAATGACAAATACAAACAACACCATGATCAACATCGAGTGCCACATAAGTTTCAGGTGGGCGACAAAGTTTGGTTGCACTTGCAGAAAGAATACCTTATAGGACCCCATCGGAAGCTTCACCTACTTCGTTATGGGTCGTACACTATCACCAAGGCCGTGGGGGATAATGCTTTTGAGCTCAACATTCCTCCTTTCCTTGGCCTGCACCTAGTGTTCAACGTGGACCTCCTTCAGCCTTATTTCCCACCATTATTGGACACCTCAGACATAGCAGAATAGCTGACACCAACATAGCTCAACCCCGACTGCATACAACAAGCATCCAATGATTAGATTCTGGACACACAGATCAAGGGAACTTGACAACAAAGGATCCAGCTTTATCGAGTCGTGAAAGCAGGGCATCTCCTGCACCAAGGCAAGTGGCTCACCCGGGGCCAAATTCAGCAAAAATTTCCTCATCTGATGGGGGAAATCAATGCAATGGAGACCATTGCTTCCTAAGGAGGGAGGATTGATCCAGGTGGATATCGGTGGACACCCACCTTTTCCAGTTGGCGCAAAACAACTTTCTAGCAATTTTGATAATTTATTATTTTTAGCAGTTTTTTGGGTCCTGAACTTCCGGACAGAGATCGTATGCAAAAGTTACGACGTCGGGAAGTTGATGTACCGACTTACCCAAACGGGGCCCACATGAATTTTGGTGCTTCATCTCCTAGGGTTAGGTTTTTGGATGTCTAGGGTTTTTTGGCATTCTTGTTTATTGTAAAAAGGCCTTCATAGCCTCATTGTAATCATATTCTTGCGAATGAGCGCAACCATCACATCTCTTCTCAGAGATAATCCACCACCATTCCAGCAAGCTTGTTTCCTCTGCATTTTACAGTTTCCAGCTTATTTCTTTATTGAATAGAAAACTAGTTTTACTGTATCTCTATTATTTTGTGTTAAGCACCTGTTAATAATCTGTATTCATTTCGTTCTACTCATAAAATTTGGATCAAAAGCTATGGAAAAAGGCCATGGATGAAGAAATGGAAGCCTTGGATAATAATGAGGCTTGGGATCTAGTGGAGTTGTCGACTGGAAGAAAACCCATTGGAAGAAAATGAGTATTCAAAAAGAAGTTGAATGCAGAAGGAAAAGGGGAGAAATACAAAGCTCGGTTAGTAGCAAAGGGTTATCCTCGGGTTGAGGGAATTGATTTTGGTGAGATTATTTCTCCCGTTGCCAAGTTAACTTCTATAAGATTTTTGTTTTTTGTTGTTGCTGCATTTGATTTTGAAGTAGAATAGATGGATGTGAAGACAACATTCCTACATGGGGATCTGGAAAAAGAAATCTATATGAAGTAGGAAGAGGGATTTGTTGTGAAGGGAAAGAAGGAGCTGGTATGCAACCTGAAAAATTCATTGTATGGTTTAAAACAATCACTAAGGATGTGGTATAAAAAAATTGATACTTATATGCTCAGACTTGGCTTCACAAGAAGCAAAGAGGATCACTGTGTGTATTTTGAATTAATTAGTGATCATTTGATTTATTTGGTCTTGTATGTGGATGACATGTTGTTGATAGGAAAAAACAAGGAGATTATCCAGGATGTGAGCACTCAGTTGTCCTCTAAGTTTGACATGAAGGATATCAGTGCTTCAAATTTCATTTTGGGCATGGAAATTAAAAGAGAACGGAAAAAGAGGAAACCCTGGTTAAATCAGAGAAAACATGTTGAGACAATATTGCAGAGGTTTAATATGCAGGAATGTAAACCGGTCAAGGCCCCTATTCCTTTTGGTGTAAAGTTATTTGTAGATCAGTGTCCCAAGACACATGAAGAGGAGGAGTACATGTCTCATGTTCCATATGTGAGTGCAGTTGGAAGTTTGATTTATGCAATGGTATGTACTAGACCAAACATTGCACATGCAGTGGGAGTTTTGAGTAGGTATATGTCAAAACCAGGGAAGGAGCATTGGACATTAGTAAAAATGGTTTTCATGTATTTGTGTGGCACTGTTAGCTATGGATTGTGCTAGCAAGGAAGACCAGGATTGGACAGAGTGTTGGACATACATGGATTTGTGGATGCAGACTGGGCTAGAGATCTGGATCGTAAGAGATCTACAAACGGGTATGTGTTTAACCTATTTGGAGGAGAAATCAATTGGATGAGAAAAATACAAACTATAGTGGCACTTTCAACTACAGAAGTTGAATACATAGCATCCACTCATGCAAGTAAGGAAGTACTATGGTTGCAAAGATTATGTCAAGGTATTGGGTTGGTACAACAAGATGTAAGGATATATTGTGACAGTCAGAGTGCAATTTTTCTGGCAAAGAACTGGGCTTATCATTCAAAGACAAAGCATATTGATATTCAATATCACTTTGTGAGAGACATGGTTGAAGAAAAGAAAGTGTTGCTGATGAAGGTGGACACTTTGAAGAATGTTGCGGATTCATTAAAAAAATATGTGAGCACTGAGAAGTTCTCTTGGTGTAGAGGATCCATGGGCATTGTTGCCCTGGATTATTGACTATGTAACCCTGTAACCCCATGTTTGCAAAGAAAACAACAAGTGGGAGAATGTTGGGTATGTGTTATATTCTTTGCATGACTAGCTATAGTGTTTTCTACATTGCACCGAGCGTGCATGGGGGTTTGACGGAGGGATGCTAGACCCCCCCTTGGGGGGTTGCAAGGGGGAAATAGCCCCCCTATGTGGGGGATTGGGTGCAGTGCCCCTGATAAAAAAAAAAATTCCTCAGGAAAAGTGTCGCATTTTTTCCTCATTTTTTGTGTCGCCTTGATTTTCATGTCCATTATTGGGCGTTTTTTCGACACATCGTTTTTGTCAATGGTTTTGTATTTTCGGTTAAGGAATTAGGGTTGTTGACTAATCTAGTTCATTAGGTTAGGGTTTTGGATGTCATTGGCTCCTATATGTATATTTTATTGTAAACAATGTACCACTATGAATTAATATAGAATATGTTGGTTTTCCCAGTTTGGGTTTCTAGGGGAAAAATCTCTGTGTAATGTGTGTATTTTCCATTGTATCTTTTTTGCTCTTTTATTGAAAATATGTTTGCAGTAAAATATTATACAAGGTTAAAATCTACACAATATCCACCTAGATCAGTCCTCCCCCCTTAGGAAGAAATGGTCCCCATTACATCAAGTTCCTCCATCAGATGGGGAAAATTCTATTGAATCTGACTCCCGGTGAGGCACTTGCCCTGGTGAAGAAACTACCTTGCTTTAACAACCGAGTAGATTGGATGTTATACTGGTGGGTACTATTCATATTGGTGTTCATGATATGATCAATTTTCACATGTTCAATGCAATTGGGATTTAATTCTATAGGGGTTAAATTCTTGGCCACATATGAAGTGTCCAGGAGAGATGGAAAATATGGTCGAAGCAGTTCCACATTAAATACAAGGTGAAAGGCAAAGAAAGGGGGAATAATTAATTTAAAATCATTCTCACCCACAACCTTGGTGATGGTGTAAGGCCCATATCAGAGTGGACAAAGCTTCTGATGGGGTCCGGTGAGGTGCTCTTTCTGTAAATGCAACCATACTTTATCTCCCGCCTAAATCTTATGTGGTACCTGATGTTGATCGTGACAATGCTTGTACTTATCGTTGGATTTCTGCAAAATATCATGAAATTTTTGTTGGATGTGTTGGATTCATAAAAAAAAACAGGTTGCTTGAGCAACCTCGGTCTGAGCATGAGAGGACTACTCTTGTGCAACTACAATGGGAAAAGCTATGTTAATGGGGGCGAATGGTTGGAACCCCAAGCATTACCTAAAAATGGTTGTGGCCAATAGAGTTGTGGAGGGATTTGTTGTAGCTATGTTGAACATAAGGAAGGCTCTCATCCCATCTACATGGATGTTTGTAATTATACATCCTTGGGATATGAACAATCATCATGTTGACTACCTATGTTTGTCCATCAGTCTGTCGATAGAAGGCAGTCAATTTGGTCATCTTGGTGTCCATCATCAACCACATGATGGAACATCAAGTACTTAGGAACCTACTATATTGATTTGAAATAATGGTAAGTGGGAGCCAAAAATCAACCCAAACACACTCAAAGAAGAGCTTTGCAGTGGCCTCGATTGTGATAATCTTCTTGCAGGGTGTCAAAATTTTCATATTAGAGAATCGATCGATGACCATGAAGACACAATCATTACCATTCTTGGTTGAAGGTAGACCAGACATGTAACCCATGGAGATGGACTCCCAATGCCTATCAAGAGTAGGTAGAGGAGTGTATAGCCCCTATTTATTAATAATGGGCTTGGCAATGGTACATGAAGTGTAGGATCTTATATACTTGCTAACATCTTGTCAAAGTTTCTGCCAATAAAAATTCTTTTGTAGTACTACCATTGTTTTTTCCATGCCAAAGTGTCATGTCGTCTGACTGTAATGAGCTTCCCAAATCATCTTTGCATGCTTACTTGAAGGAACACAGATATGGATCAAATGACATAGTATTCCATCCTGGAGATGAAAGTCTAGAACTAGTTTTCCTGTGCTCAATGTCCGATAGGTATCATCAAAGTCAGAGTCATTGTTATATAATTGTGGTCACTTGGAGGTATCATGCCCAAAGGAGATAAGAATTTTGGTTAACACCACAATCAGGGATCGACTGTGGAAGTCTAGAACATGATTGGTGTTGCTATTCTTGTACTTGATAATCAAGGGAATTGTTGCAGGTACATGGACCACTTTTAATGGTAGTCATTTTTCAACTTTCCTTGTGTCTGCATGAATTGTAGAGGCATGTGATTAGTGTGTATGATCATTTCCTTTCCTAGAATGGAACGCTTCCACTATCAACATGTCTTCATAATGGAGTACATCTCTTTGTCATAGTTGGAGTGTTTGTGAATAACATCAGACAATTTTTTACTATGATAGTCCATTGGATTCCCATGTTGAGTGAGGATTGCACCAATAGTATAATCTGAAGCATCTGTCTCAATCTCAAATGTCTATTGCAGGTTTGGAAAAATAAGAACTAGTGTCGAGCAGAGGTGGAATTTCAAATCCTTGAATGCTTTATGTTTTGGTGCATCCCAAACAAAATTGGCCTTGGTTCCACCCTTGGTCACCTGGATTAGGGCCCAAGTGATATGAGATAATCCAAACACAAACCCACAGTAGAATTTTTCGATGCCAATGAATCTATAGATCTCAGTCAATGTCTTTGGGGCTGACCAATCATGAGTGACTTAGATATTGTCTAGATCGACATGTACACCCTACTCATCCACAATGTATCCCAAATATTGAATTCTCCATGTGCTGAATGAACACTTCTCCAAATTGGAATATAACTCGTGTTGTCACAGGGTGCCCAAGACTTGGTAGATGTGCTCCAAATGTTCCTCCCAGATTTTTCTAAAGATGAGGATTTCATCTAGATATACAACCATAAAGGAGTTTGTGAATGAACAAAATATATCATCCATAATCTGCATGAATGTGGTTGAGGCATTAGTCAAGACGAAAGGCATGACCCTCCACTTGAAGAGACCTTATTTATACTTGAAGGTTGTCTTCCATACATCAGTTTTCTCAATCAGCACCTGGTGGTAGCCTGAATTCAAATCAATCTTATTGAAAAATCAAGCACCCTTGAGTTGATCTAGAATATCATCAATCCAAGGGATTGGGTACCGATTATTGACTATGATCTTTTTCAGGGATTTGTAATCAACACAAGGTCTCCATGTCCGGTCCTTATTTTGTACTAGAACAATTGGGCTCCCGCAAGGTGAAGAGATTGGTCTAATGTGGCCCTTTAGAATTAGCTCTTGGATCCAATGTTTGATTTCTTCATTCTCCATAATAGAGCACCTATATACATGGTCGTTAGGCAGAGGAGCACTAGGTGTCAAATAAATTGAGTGTTTGACCTGGTAGTGCAAAGGCACCCTCGTAGGTGAGGCAAATATGTCTTTGTTAGGGATAGTTTTAAGCATGGAAATTTATCTCAAAGTGTAGAAACCTTAGCGAATTTTACTAATTCTTAATATGCAAACTATAAAATGTTTGGTGATATTTTTGTAAAAATATTCAAATTTCTAAGGATTTTATATAGTTTCTATCAAATTTGGGGTATTTTTAAGGTAAAATGATTTTATTCTATAGAATTTGAGTGAATCATTTTTAGAATCAATGGAAATTTGTGAATCTTTTTTAGGGAAAAAGAATGGAAAATTAGCCCATGGGATAAATCTTCCCTGGTATTTGTGTTCTTATACTATCTTGTCCACTCGCTTCTTCTGTGTAGAGAGACCTTCCGTAGAGGTTTTGGTGATTGAAATGATCTTCCTGCATTCACCTTCTGACCAAACCATAAAGAGGACAAATCTCCCATTCTAAGAGATAACCTTTCTTCACTACTTCGTGGAGAGCAAAGAGACTGCAGTAGTTGGGATTGCCTCTAGTACCCTGTAGAGTTGACCTACCAAAGTAATAATGACACTACGGGGCCTAGATTTGTAAACAACATGATGCTTCCACATATATGGTTTTCTTAAAAGAACATAAAAAAATTCAAGTGGAGAAATATCACACAATACATCATCTTTGAAGGGCTTGTTTCCCTAGTGCAAGTGGCATTATTGGTTGATGTGGATGTCTCATCATTAGCTGAAACAAACGATGGTGTATGGATGAGGGTGCAATGCCATTTTTAGTTTCAACCTCTTGACAACCTCTATTGATATCAAGTTCTTCTAGTTAACGCTATCAACAATGAAATGGAGTGGGGTCCCCTTCACCCACATATGTGAGTGGAAGAAGCGCTCCCCTTCTTCAGGATCCTATGGTTCCTTTGGTTGGACCTTTGTGTTAGTGATGGTGACACTGGGTTCCACATCAATGATATTTTTTCCCTTATCCAGTTCTGAATCATAGTCTAAGTTGGCATATGACTCTAGGCTTTCATCTCAACCACCAATGACTATTTGGAGAAACATTCAATGGTGTTGCACCAAGGTATTTTATGGAACTCACACCACTTTCCATCATCCTTATTCAACTTCCCGTTACCCTTGTTTGCTTGTGGCTTGGACTGGTTGTCATGGGGATTACCATCCTTGCTCTACCCTTTGTTCTAGGAGTTAGGGACACATTTACAATGCTTCTACTGGGATGGGTTGGCATAACTGGAATCTTTCTTATTCTTTTTCTTGAACTTTTGCTCAATCTTAACAGCATATCAATGAGTGGATCCTAGTGAAGAGATGTCAAGAAACTCCATATATGTTTGGATGTACCTATTCAGGCCACTACAGTACTTCAGAACCATGTGTCATTTGGAGTATTTAATAACCAACTTTGTGAATAGGGTATGGAAGATGTTGGTGTACTCTAGCACCTTCTGGTCTCTATCCTGATGCAGAGTTGTCCATCTCATGTATTGGTCATCGTATTTTCCAACAGGGTATTATTGCTCCTTGAGGGCATCGAAAAAATCTAGTCAAGTGGGTTATGGCCCAAAAATTGCAGACTCATCTCTGACATGTTTCTCACAGTAAGTTTCCCACCAATATTTTACATGGGGAAGGTATTTAAGGAGCACAAAGGTGATTCTTTAACTGTTGGAAAAAATTTGGACAGAGAATTAAACCTCTAGGAGACTTAACCATTTTTTCAAAGTGTTGGCATCTATATAGCCTTCAAATAAAGGAATATGAAAGTTAAGTTGTACCTTGAAGGGCGTCACACCTTTGAAGTGGATACTAGTTGAAGGTGCCTCCATTTCTATGTGTAGTCATCAAAGGATTTGGGCACAATTATTCATCATCTCGTTCCTCTATTGCATTAGGGATTCCTCAAGCAATAGTTTGATAGGATTTCCTAATCTGTCATCTTTGTTTTCTTCTACCATTGGAGGTTTCTTGAGTCGATGAGAGTGTTCTTCCCCAAGCTCAACCAGTTCAAGACCCAATTCTCAATATCTTGACCTTGTCGCGGAATGCACAAAGAAATAACAAAGAGCAGGAAACTTTGATACCACTAATATAGATTATGTTGAGAATGAAATGAACGAAGAGATATAACAAAGGAACACAGAAATAATGCAAGAAACATAGTTATACATTTGAACTTAGATTCTATTACTGAATAGAATACAAAAGATTGTAAAATGCAAAGCACACAAACTAGCTAGAATGGCGGTAGCTTATCCCTGAAGAAAGAGATGTTTCGGCTATGCTCATTCGAAGGAAGTTGATTACAAAGAGGCTGAAAATGACTTTTTAATTACATCAAACATCAATGAGAAAACCCTAAACATCCAAAACCCTAACCCTCGAAGATGAAATGCCAAACAATTTGTGAGCCTTGATGTGGTTAGTTAACACGTTAACTTCCCAGGGGCGTAACTTTTGTATACAATCTTCGTTTGGGGTTCTTGGTAGCCCATAAAAAAGGTCTATCTGAGAAGTACAAATTTTGAATAGACCAGGATATTCCTTTATCTATATGATGGGCGTTGTCGTGCCAAAAAAACATCGTTTGGGGCCTAAAAACGACCTCGGAAGTTTGGGACCCGAAAAACTGTAGAAAACTGCCAAGATGTGGAACCAATACGAATTAGTGGAATAGGTGGATGTCCACCAGTATCCACCTAGATCATAAATGAAAAACCATGTGATTGATGTCAGTTAGAACTAATTTTACATTAATTGTTCGTAAGATAAATCACATATATATTCTCAAAATAGGAAAGACCTAGATAATACTCGCATCATCCTATAATTACCTTGGAAAACACTAAACTAGTGCATAAATGTATAGGCATATGATACAAAAATCAATGATATTTGCAATTGAATCATCTAATTAAACATTGAATGTATAGAATTGTGTTCAAAACATAGAAGAAACTACAACTTTGTGACCTCCCCTATGGCATAAGGGAATTGTAGGGGTAGAGTAGTGATTGAGGATGAAAATTTTAACATAGGTAGTATCCTTCATTTTTGCATAGAATTCATAGGAAAATGTTGATGCAATGCACATTCCTTTTATAGTTGTGGTGTGTGGCATTGCAGTGAAGGTGTGGCACTTCACTTCCCACTGCTAACAATTTTTCTTAACTAATAACTCATCCCCTTTCCAACAATCCCTCAAGAAATTTACAATGGAGTAGAATACTACTAAAATTTTTCTTTTCCAAATAGAGAGGGGAAGGCGCCAAAGGCTTCAAGAGAAGCAAATTAAATATAGGATGTCAAACTAGGGAATGACATGTACCAAAAACAATGAAATAGATTATTTGTAAAATGTGATAATACAGTAAATTAACAAATTAATCAGCATTCCCATGATTAAAGATATCTAATAAACTTTCTTTCCTAAGTAGTATGATATTAGTTATTTTCCCCCTTGAAATTCATGGTCAATGGATAGATTATTGAAATTGAAAATCATGGTTCATAGACATTTGATTGAAGTTGAAATGTTTTATTAATATTCATATGGCTATTGATTTTGAATTTTTTTATTAACATTCATGGGAGGGAAAACTCTATGGTTTATTGGCCTAATAAAATTATATATGAAAAAACATTTTTTCTCGCATATGACATTTATACTTTACTTTGAAATTCTTAAAAATATTTAATATAATTACTAATGATTTAGTTCTTAGGGTTAGCTCAAGAGGTCATGATCTATATGTGACATCTCTCCCTCAAAATTGGAGAGAGCATGTGTTCGATTATATTGAAGGGATCAAACTTCGTAATCAATAACAATGGTTTACCCCGTTTACTCAAAGGATTTTCTATTACCAACAATTTAGCAAGAAATTATTGGTAAAAAAATTAAGTGGGAAACCCTAAAGGTCTTCTCACATCACAAGGCTACTTCATCGTCAACTCGATCTGATTCCATATTTAAGG
>SNQJ01S0157955.1:44151-56313 GCA_010110895.2 Picea sitchensis
TACAACTTTGTGACCTCCCCTATGGCATAAGGGAATTGTAGGGGTAGAGTAGTGATTGAGGATGAAAATTTTAACATAGGTAGTATCCTTCATTTTTGCATAGAATTCATAGGAAAATGTTGATGCAATGCACATTCCTTTTATAGTTGTGGTGTGTGGCATTGCAGTGAAGGTGTGGCACTTCACTTCCCACTGCTAACAATTTTTCTTAACTAATAACTCATCCCCTTTCCAACAATCCCTCAAGAAATTTACAATGGAGTAGAATACTACTAAAATTTTTCTTTTCCAAATAGAGAGGGGAAGGCGCCAAAGGCTTCAAGAGAAGCAAATTAAATATAGGATGTCAAACTAGGGAATGACATGTACCAAAAACAATGAAATAGATTATTTGTAAAATGTGATAATACAGTAAATTAACAAATTAATCAGCATTCCCATGATTAAAGATATCTAATAAACTTTCTTTCCTAAGTAGTATGATATTAGTTATTTTCCCCCTTGAAATTCATGGTCAATGGATAGATTATTGAAATTGAAAATCATGGTTCATAGACATTTGATTGAAGTTGAAATGTTTTATTAATATTCATATGGCTATTGATTTTGAATTTTTTTATTAACATTCATGGGAGGGAAAACTCTATGGTTTATTGGCCTAATAAAATTATATATGAAAAAACATTTTTTCTCGCATATGACATTTATACTTTACTTTGAAATTCTTAAAAATATTTAATATAATTACTAATGATTTAGTTCTTAGGGTTAGCTCAAGAGGTCATGATCTATATGTGACATCTCTCCCTCAAAATTGGAGAGAGCATGTGTTCGATTATATTGAAGGGATCAAACTTCGTAATCAATAACAATGGTTTACCCCGTTTACTCAAAGGATTTTCTATTACCAACAATTTAGCAAGAAATTATTGGTAAAAAAATTAAGTGGGAAACCCTAAAGGTCTTCTCACATCACAAGGCTACTTCATCGTCAACTCGATCTGATTCCATATTTAAGGTTTATGGTGTAGGCATGGTGTGTAAACCAACATTATAAAACGTTCTCATAAACCACAATGAAGGCGAATCTTATTTCCTAGACATCTATGAATACCTGCAATACAAGATGCATACAAGTGGAGATACCTATATTGTCCTTCAAATAAACATCAAATGGTGTTAATATGTCGATGTTTTCCCTTGTAATGCAAAAGCTAATCAATTAACAAGGGTGACAAATTGTCAATGCAGTACTTATAGAGGGATGAAAAGACTTTTGGAGTTGTAATTGCAATGCAATCCATATTTAATAATAAATTAGCATCAATAATACACCAGATTGAACATAATATTGTAACGTAACCAACTCCCTTATTGGTCCACATTACTACAAAAATGACTTAGAATAACTCTAATACCAATCTACGATACACACATGCAACATTTCATACAAACTCATGCAACTAACAACAACTTTTAAATTTGTGAATGCAATTATTAAAGCATACACAACAACATTCAAACATCAAAATATAGAACAAAACACAACAATTATACAGATCATTAAACAATAATTAAACACGGTGACCAAATCACTTATATTTATAATGAAGTGTCACCAATTGTCTACATACAAAGGATATTCTTCCCAATTGTAGGATCTATTGTTCCATTTCTCTCAAGAGTGGGCCACCCCAAGCTAGGGCTACAACTCCATAAGGAGGTTGTGTCTCTCATGGTTGGCCAATATCCTCACATGGAACAATACCCATATTTCTAACTCCAACAATAATTTCAATTCACCAACTCTCTTTCCCCTCAACCTACACAACCCAAGGAACGATATCCCCTTCTCTACCATGCAATCCCTCAGGCTATCCCACTTCCCCCGAGGGATCCAACACAAGGTTGGTCAAGAAATATCACCACTAGAGACTCCATGAATTCTCATATATTCCAAGAGTGCTCATATCATCCTTCTCAAGGATCTTGGGATATTTCCTTAGTAGGAAATGCACTTACATGCACATAACCTACATTACGGTCACACAACCTTCACTTCCAACATAAAGTTCAACCCAATAGAGTTTTTTTTCCATACACAACATGGCTTGTGCTCTTTTCTAGCACCAAGCTCTCCTCTCATTGTCCCAAAATATGCTTGTAAAAAATGGTCCTCTCTCTCCTACTCAAATTTATTTTTCTTCTTCCTCCATGTTTACTTAACTCTCACTCTTCCCCCAAGGATAATTACACTCAACCCATGTTGTCATAACTAGATGAGTTGGCTCTCCCATAAACCTATTACATGGGATCAATGATTAAGTGTTTAATAAGTCAAAGGAGGATTAGATGGTAATGACACATTAATTAGAAAAATGATATGGGATTTCCCTTGGATCCCCTTTAGCCCCCTCTATTTTGTAATCATAGCTCCCCCAACATTACCATACCTCTCATTTCGCAACCAACAATGTATTTTTATTAATCAGTGTATGTACATATTACAATGTTAGGATCTTTGGCCTCTAATTAGTATGAGCTCTCCGACCCAAAACATTATTGACTCACCAACCTATATCATATTTGCACAATTACATTACAATTCACCGGGATTAAAACTTGGGATGTTACAAATATGTTCTCCTACTATTGTTGTTACTTCATATAACACAAGCATAAGTGGAAGGAGACCCCAATTCTTGGTTATAATTCTAAATATTTGTTAAGCATGCAACATTACTGGGTCGTTTCATACACTTTTGTAGAACTAAGTATGACTTGTTTTTTCATTTTAATGATTATTCCCTTCCATCACTAAAATATTCCTTGCAATGTTTCTCTTATTGGGCAATCATTTATCAAATGTAAGTATTCTAAAATGGAATTTCCTTGTCAAAATTGAAGGTGGATTTGACACTACCCATGTAGTTGCATGGAAATCCTTTAGATTGCTTGAATTGTAAACTTGTATATGATTGTGATTTGTGTTTTTTAAGCTCCGCAGTAAAAGCCAATTTTTACACTTTCCACTTCAAATTATATGGTATAGGATTTATATGTGTGAATAATTTTCTTCCATTTTTCGCAAGCCATATGACAAGGCAACCATCAAATTCAGAGTTGTAGATGTTGATATAAATTTTAACATTGATGATTATGACGAGGATATGAAGTAGGTGAAGAAAGAATGTTTCCATTGTGCAAGTATTCTTTTCTACTAGGGTTAAATATTTTTCATTGAATAAATATGTTTATTGTGATCCACAGATGAGTAAACTAACAAAAGAAGATCTTATTTACATCCTTACTCATTAAAGTACTATATTTCCTAGAGGAATGATCTAGATTATTTTCGGCACGAAATGAGAGCGGAGATATAACACATAAATATACAAAGATATTGAAAGAGAGACAATAATATAAAAAAGATATATCGGATATATAACAAGAGACACCGATATACAGTAACACACAATTTCTATTAATGAGCGAAATGTAAAAAACTGTAGAAATACAAAGTGAAAGACTCGCTAGAATGGTGGCAACTTATCTATAAGAAGAGATGTGACGGCTACTCACATTCGCAAGAATATGATTATTAAAATGAGGATCTAAAGGCATTTTTAACATAAAGAAAATCCAAAACCCTAACCCCAGAAGATGAAAAGCGAAGAGTTTTGTGGAGCCCGTTTTGGCTAGATTGGTGTATCAACTTCCCGGGGTTGTAACTTTGGCATACAATTTTTGTTTGGGGCGAACGATAGCTTGTTGGAAAGGTATAGTCAAGGAGATTCATTTTGGTGGAATGATAAGAGCTCTCAGATATCATTGAGTTGCTCGATCCAGAAAAAAACTTTATTTAGGCCCTCAAAATGGCCCCTGAAATTTAGGAACCAAAAAACTGTTAAAAATAGTAAATTGCCATAAGACTGTTTTGAGCCAGTTGGAATAGGTGGGTAGCCATCGATATCCACCTATATCAATTCTCCCTCATTAGGAAGAAATTGTCTCTATTACGTTGAGTTCCCGGGGGAGAGGGAAAAGTGTTTGTTGAATCTGCATCTTGATGAGTTGCTTGCCTTGCTGGAGAAGTTGTGTTTCTTAGCTTATTTAAGGTTGTCACAAACCTATGGCTGGAAGGGTTGGAAATTTTTATCCAGACTGGCTACATGAGATGATTGTGTGAAGAAGTAATCCTTACACTTTTCTTCAATATTTTCGACCTACTTCTACTGGACAGAAGGTGCTTGGACTAAGGCTGCAGTGGTGTTCTTTTGTTCATCTTTTGAACAGACTGTGAAGAAGCTAAATTTTGTAGTATGAGATACTACCTTGCGACACTGTTTAGGTGGGACAGTAGTTGGAACTACCTCTGTTATCCTATAGAGATGACCCCCCAGAGTAATAATGACACTACGGGGTCAAGACTCATAAATATCATGGCACTTCCACATATATGGTTGGCCCAAGAAAACATCACATACATCCAATGGGGAAACATCACATAATACCTCATCCTTGAAGGGATGGATGTCATATGACAGTCGACACTGATGGATGACATGGAGATCACATCCCTGGCGAAGCCACCTGATGTTGTATGGTTGCGGGTGTGGTCTTGTCGACAATCCCAATTGTTTAACGACCTCTATTGAGATGAGGTTCTTCTGGATTCCACTAGAGACAATGAAATGCAATGGTGTCCCCTTCAACCACATCTATGAATGGAAGAGGAACTCCCCATCTTCAGAATCTATTGGTTCTTCTAGTTGAATTATTGTGGTCACGACAGTAGCAGTGGGGTCTACGTCGATGATCTGTCTTCTACCAGTATTTTCTGAATCAGATTCTGAATCAAGGTTCAACTCCTTTTCTTTTATCTCGACCACCAATGACTTTTTTGAGAGACATTCATCGGTGTTTTTCCATGGGATTTTGTGGAAATCACACCATTTTCCAGTTTCCTTCTTCGTCTTCTCGTGACTCTTCTTTTCCTGTGGCTTGGATGGGTTTTCGGGAGGATGTTTGTTAGGGTCACCTTTATCATACTTTGGTTGTTGCGGATTTGCAGACCCGAACTCCTATTTTTTCTGGTGCTTAAATTTTTGCTCGATTTTAACAACATATTGATAAGCAACACCCAGTGATGAGATGTCCATAAAATCCATTTTAGTTTGGATGTATCTGTGTAGAGCCCCACGGTATTTCAGAACCAAATGTCACTTGGAGTCTTTGATACCTAGATTGGTGCGAAATGTATGGAAGGTATTGGTGAGCTCTGACATTGCTTGGCCCCTCTCTTAATGTGGTGTGGTCCATCTCATGTACTAGTCATCATAGTTTCCAACATGGTAATATTGTTCCTTGACCGCATCCACGAAACAATCCCAAGTGGGCTCGGCCCCATATATTCTAGACTCCTCTATGGAACTTTTCTCCTAGTAAGTTTCCCACCAATGTTTGACATGGGGGAGATCCTTAAGGAGTGCGAAGGTGATATTTTCCCTATTGTAGAAATTATGAAAAAATAAATAACCTTCTAGTAGATTCAACCTTTTTTAGGGCATCTGCATCTATATGTACTTCAAATACAAGAATATAAAAATTAACTTGTACCTTGAAAGGCGAGGTGCCTCCAAAGTGGTCGCTTGATGAATACACGCATGTTTTTATCGATAGGCATTAAAGGATGTGGGAAAAATTCTCCATCATTTTATCCCTCTGTCGTGTTAGACCATGCTCAAGCAACAGATTAATAGAATCTTCTGCTCTGTTGTTTTTATTTTCTTCTGCCATGGAGGGTTTCTTAGGTGTGCAAGAGCGATTTTAATCAAGAGAGACAAGATCGGGACCCAACTTTCTATACTTGGACCTTGTCAGGGACATTGACTAAAAAACGATCAAGAACAACTTGCTCTGATACCACTGATCCATATTATTTTCGGCATGAAATGAGAGAGAGATATAACAAAGAAATATATAGAGATATTGCAAGAGAGACAATACTATAATAGAGAGATATCGGATATATAACAAGAGACACAGATATATAGTAATACACAATTTCTATTAATGAGCGAAATGTACAAAACTGTAGAAATATAGAGTGAAAGACTCTCTAGAATGGTGGCAGCTTATCTCTGAGAAGAGATGTGATGGCTACTCACATTCACAATAAGATGATTATTACAATGAGTCTCTAAAGGAATTTTTAACATAAATAAAATCCAAAACCCTAACCCCAGAAGATGAAAAGCCAACAATTTTGTGGACCCTGCTTTGGGTAGTGTGGTGTATCAAATTCCCGAGGGCGTAACTTTAGCATACGATTTTGGTTTGGTTCGCATGATAGATCGTTGGAAAGGCATCATCGAGGAGATTCATTTTGGGGGCTCAATCAAAGCCTTTGGATTTCATTTAGGTGATATATCTCAAAAAAACTTTATTTAGGCCCTCAAAATGGCCCCGAAAGTTTAGGAACCGAAAAACTGCTAAAAATAGTAAATTTCTAGAAGACTGTTTTGAGCCAATTGGAATAGGTGGGTGGCCACCGATATCCACCTGGATCAAGTTCAAATTTTAGTGTGACCTTGCACAAATGTGGTAGAAGGGAAGCTAGATTGGGACAATTTATTGGGGGAAATTAAAATGGTGGCAATTAACACGTGCAACAATGGTAAGTGTTCTCGTTGTTTAATTCAAAGAGAAATTTGATTCATGGCACGTCTTCCATATTAGAAGCAATTTCACAAGAAATTTTGATATAACTAAGTGAGCAAAGAGAGAATTCAGTATAAAAATAGTACCCACCTTTCATTCCAACCTATATAGAAGAAATGATTCACTCAAAACCATAAGCAAATCCACACTTACATGTAGTGGGAGGAATTAGTGGGAAAAACAAGATATTTTCATGTATCAACAAATCTTGTCCCACTAGGAAAATGGCACAGGGTATTTCTACAGGGGTGGATTTGGTAAAAATACACCTCCAATACTCTAATTTAGACCCTCCACGTGGTGTTGACATTGAGTTGGAAAGTCGAATGGGAAGGGGTTTAGAAAAAGACTTGTAAATGCAAATAGGTTCCATTGACCATGGAATAAGGGGCGCTATGTTCATTTGGAGGTTATTGTTGTGGCATATTTGGATAGATGGTGTTATCGCTCTATAATTTATCAGGCTGAGGGAGAAATTGACAAAGGTAACTATTTCAACCGCTTGGAGTCTTGGATCTAGCCCTCCAAGACTCAGAGAGGGCTCTCTCTGTATGATTTAGCTTGGTTTGGAATATGATGTTAGGCTAGTTATAAGGGATTGGATTTTTGGGTTTTTAAATGGTTGGTTCGGGACCACAAAGAGGGCCATTAGGCAAATGGGGGTTGCACTTAAATATATGATTCACTCTCAGATCTAGACAAAACTCTTACACATGGAAAGGTAGTGGAAATGTTGGATTGAATCAAGTTTTAATGGTGTCAAATGAGGAAAAAGTAGAGGAGAAAAAGTCAAGCAAAGGAGCATTTAAGAATTCCTAAACTGAGATTTTAGAAGAGAAACATAAAGATTACCAAAAGATCAGATGCAGAGTATTTCACCAATAAATTCTGCTCTATTATTATCTTTTGACAATAAGAATTTTAAAACAAGTGGTATGATAACTGGAAAAACACTTAACAGAGAAAAGGAAAACACCACCAACACCTCCGCACAAGAATCATGTCAATAGCTTGCTTATTTCTGATTGATCATTTAAAGATTACAGAAAATCCTCCTGGAAAATCAAAACCCACGGTCCAGCAAAAGAAAACACACCTCACAGGTCGAACCCCCACTCACTTCATCTGAAGTTCTTGGCTTTATAGCCTTTACAAAATAACTGAGATCCTATAAAGAAGGATCGAATTTACTAAAACTAGACAGTCAAAAAAGTGTTACAAAAAGAAAGGAGATGAACCTAGAAAATAGGTCAACTCCTTATTTCATGGTCTTCATATCATCTAGAACCTCGGTGCTATGCAGCAAGCCTCCCAAGGCTGTTTGATATCCCTTGATGAAGATAGAATTCAAATTTCCCAAATTGGGATCAAAACCTGATTTTGTGCCCCAAAAATAGGTGCCTAATCATCTTGAACACCTCTTCAACCCTCTTTTGCATCAAATATAGATTTTGGATTTGATACTTTAATTCAATATGTATCTTTGGAAAGCATTTTCAAGAGATTCGGTTGAGAAAAACTTCGATCTGGGAAAAAACACACCTTCACTGCCTGTCTCGGGTTTTGGTGGTTAACACAGATAGAATCTGGGTGTATTAACCATTGAAAGATCTTCTTTCGGTGGTTAATGAACAATCGTCCTATTTGCCTAAACCGTCGAAAACTGTGCTTTCATCAAAAATTCAAAATTGAAAAAATGAATTACCTCGCTGCTTCTATGAGTGTTCAAGGCTGCTTTGGTGATGGTCGTCTTTCAGGTACAGTGCCAGAGACTTCAATTTTCTGTGTAGAAGGTTGTGTTTCATCATCTAGAGTAGTGGCTAACTCTGCTAGGGTTTCCAATATTAGGTGCTTTGGAGTTGAAGTTTGTGAATCTTTCATTTTTAATCTTAGGGGCCTGAGTTGTCTGTACAGCTTGGTATTCTCCTTCATCAACATCTTGTTCCTATTGGTGAGAACTCCGTGGCTTCTCGGAGTAGGTGAAACACCTTGCTTCTTTGAAGAAATCACATATCTCAAGATGAGCCTTGAGACACCAGGTGCCATCCAAATCTGTCCTCAATGTTGGTCCCGCCTTTTTCATGAATTGAACTTGATCTGCGCCTGTATCTGCAAATTGTGACACTTTCGGGCTAGGGGAGATAGTCAACACAATGTTAGGGAGAAAAACGGATCTGAGGCAAGTTAATTGGCATAAAAATTGCAAATACTCGGGCTTCTATATAACAGAAATGAAGAATGACAATCTGTTTGGATATAATCCCGAAATCAGAGGGATTTTTGAATACTCGGATTAAATGGGCAATGATTAACCACAACTCCTTTAAAATTGAAATCGGATGGCCTACGTGAAGTTTTAAAACAGTTAGGCGAAACTAAATCAGTCATAAAATTCTGTGTATGCAGAGTTTTGATGCGAAATGACAGGTGGAGTCTTAACAGGTACCACATCGCATCAAATCTAGATTTAACATACCAGGAGTAATCATACCACCTTTTCATCACCATTTCCCTTAACTTTCGGAGGTTATCCTTCCATCATTACACCAATTGACATCTGGATCGTGTGAAAATGCAGGCTCTGACCTTTCCAAGCTTACATGTTTTTGGTGGTTAATCGAGCTTTGCTTTTCTCTTTTAACCGCCGAAAGCCCCAATTTTTAGTGGTTAATGAACACCTATGGGTTCGCCTAAACCACCGAAACCTGTAACCTCCCCTAAAATTGACAAACTTGACTGTGCTATTTTAGGAGATAACACTGTCACTATATTCTGTCAATGCTTTGTATTTTCACTATGCACCATGAGGAAACTGTGTTTTGCCCAAAATAAATATCAGTTAGAATACTGATTTCCCTATAAATTATAGGGTCCTAACAGATGGTTTGACAAGTGGCCACTAGGATGAGTTGTTGGAAAAAGTGGTAGGCGATTATTGGTGATTTAAATAATTGGCTTATTTAAAGGATTAAAATAAAAGTCCTGAGGATACTTTTGGTGGCTTTGTTCATTATATGTAACCTCTATAATCATTTATATTATCCTCGAATCATAATGGCCTGTAATCTTTGCAATAATATCTAAACTTTTTGGTCCAAAGTATTACTCTACTCTATATAACTTTAGATGAGTTGCAAGTCCGCTTGGATGTTACCTTCTCTCTATGAAGGTGGTCAGATATCTATATGACAAAGAGGCAAGAATGCAACATACCTATCGAGTATTGTAGGGATTAGTTGCCTCTTATTAGCATCCCAACCATCAACTAACATGTGATGAATCCCTACAATGCATATTCCCTTATCTCCCTTATGAATGAACCATGCATAAGATTGATTCCCTCATGTATAAGCATTGTCTCCCCCACATGAACAAGGCATAATATTAACTCCCTCATGTATATGTATTTTTTTATTAGAGGTGGTATAAATTTGATAGCATCTTCTTGGAGGGGGTACCTATGTAGAATCTGATTGGATTGAAAATTGATCTCATATCAAATCTTGGATCTTCTTGGAGGTAGTACTAAAATATGATCTCATTGGATTTGAAACAGACCATCATGATGGCAAGTGAAAGGACATATGGCATTTTTAAGTGCAAAGACATATGTTAGTTTTCAATTTGTTCTAGATAGTTGTGCACCCGATGTATATGAGATTCCATTCAAAATATGCACCACCAACAACCACTGGTTATAGTATGGGGTTAGGGATTTCCAACCAATGAAGCCTGAGTGACCACCGACAAGAACATATTATGTACCATTTTACACTTTATCGCATTTTTTATATTATTTGAAACTTTTTATAATCATTTATATTGAGAACATTGGAAGTCCAAAGAAGTTAATTGTTTCACTAGGTTTTGTTGTAACTTTGAATAGCTATGACACAGATGAGTTTGTTGAATGTAATCTACAAAAGTATGCATGAAAGTGTTTCTTGGAAATTTCTAGGAATTAACTTAGTTATTGCTTTCTTTGAACGTTAAAAGTAATCTTCTTTGACTGTAAAATTTCAAAAACAAACCACTCTGCATCATTCAATGGCATGCAAATCATATTCAAAGACATGTATTATAATTTTTGTCTTCACAAATAATTGCTCCTATATACAAATATCCAAAAACAAATTAGACAAGTGAACATAAAAGGTGCAATTTGAGCATTCTTTTGTATAAGAAAAAAACTCTATCCATGATCAATCACCAATCCATTAGCTCAAAGATATGTCCAATCTAAACTATAGCTTAATCCATCCAAATCCTATACATTAAACCCATGTGAAGGAGAATTTTTTATTGGTTTCATGAAGCTCCTAGGGTCCACATTCTAGAACCATCTTAAATTATCTATGGTTTATGCACACCAATTGTGCTCAAATATGACCAAATCAGCTTGACACACTCTTGATCAAGTTTGACTATGTCAATAAAAACTAAAAAGATTCAAACTCAATATGAACATTGCGACACAATAAGTATACTTCAACTAAACCAAAGAAAATGCGTGAATCACCAATCTTCTTCAATATTGATTACACTTTAGTACAACTATTAGATACAATTAAAAGAAAGTCTCATAATAATAACAACTATTAATAATTATGCTTCATTGAGATTTCTAAATATGATTTTTTATATATGATGTATAATTCATATAACATCCATACTTATAGTAGAATAATACATTTTAGTTACATTCAAGTGAATTTTTTTTAACTTAAGACTTATCTTTTATATAAACTCAATTTTATAATAATCATGATTGTTGATTCATTTTTGTTTATCAAACTTTTAGAAATATGCTAAAGAATTATTTAATTTTTTTATTTTTTTTTAATTTATTTTGAATCTTTAAAAAAATAACTAAAAAAATAATTGATTTTCTTTAAAAATTATTGTTATATTCTAAAATATTGAAAATAAGCTTTTACACATTTTCATAATTTTGATATCTCAATTTTAAAAAATAAATATTTTGAAATTAATATATTAAAATTAAAATTATAAATTATATAAAAATCAAAATCAAAATTAAAAAAAAAAATTCAAATCATTTAACTATTTAATTATATATCTAAAATAATAAAAAAAACATCAAAATTATGTTGCATTAGATACCTTTATTATTGATAGCAATTCAACTTACAAGATTGTATGTGTAGTTGTAGTCATACTTGGTATTTGGGGACTTTTTTTTTCCAATAAGAAATTCGCTCCAAAATTATATTAAAACATAGTTTTTAATACATCAGACAGGTGTTTCTTCTCATACTCAAGAATCCGATTCCATACAATGAGAGGCAAAAGAAACAGAAATGGTTACCATAACAAATAAAACGGGATTTAAACCTCCGAAAAGTCAGTTGTCTTCAAAACTCTAAATCCAGTAACAAGAGAAAAGGGTGAAAAAGAGTAATAGCAGTGTTGGTTGTG
>SNQJ01S0157956.1:2323-24392 GCA_010110895.2 Picea sitchensis
CCATCACAGGGGAACACCATGTTTGCAGGGGTTTGAAATGATATTATAAAAACTTTTGAGGGTTTAACCCCATATTTATTTTCTTGTGTAATATAATTGAAAGGAAAATAAATATCAGGGTTAGCTGGTTTAAAATTCCACCTGACAATGTTGTCATTACTCATATTAACTAGGTTGTTTTACAATCTGAAATGCCTCTCAAGTTTGTTTCTATTATTTTTATGTCATCGTACTATGGTCAAATAGAATCATTATTTCTTAAAATTCCTATTTATTTTGAGAGTTTCTATGGAGGTTTAAACAACTATTTGGTTTCCATTTGTATGTGAATACCGTTGGGATTGAGCTCGAAAAGGAAACCTACAGACTTAAAGGTAGGAAACAACTTGTAAATTTCTAGAACCCGTTTTAATTCAAAACTTTGAAAGGATATTTCGACCACTGTATAGACTCCTAGGTACAAAGTCCTATACAATATTTATTCTCGCCTTTATATTACATTCTATCTACTCCTACTGGGATACATAAGTGTATCTATCTATCTATCTATCTATCTATCTATCTATATATATAATGATCGCAATTTCTATCATACTTGACCCTTTATTTGTTTTCGGATTAATAGGTATATACATAAAACCACAGTCTATACCATAACTCGATAAATAATTGTTTACAAAAATATATAAGTACCCTCTGAATACCCCATGTAAAAGAAATCTTAAATGAAAACTCGAATAACATAAACTTGTTTGAACACTAGAATGCATGTATGCTAGTAATTACCCTACAGGTATCTCCGGATGGTAATAATCTAGTATGCAAAAGAATCATTTCCAGAATTTAACCATGCCAATTCCTTCTGGTATACAATTAAAAGGTAACTTCTAGTATCTGTTTAGATTCTAACTCAACCGTGAAATGTCACTCAACATTAGATACATAAGGCACTTTGCCATTTTTTATACTTCTTATATTCGAACTGATTTCGCCGAGATTATTATATCTATACAAAATCTAACAGGTGTACTGTAACTGTGACTAAATCCTTCAACAGAGATGGAAAATAATTCTATTCATATTTAACATTTACATTACAGTAGATATATGAATCGTAGAGAATGAAATTTTTTTTTATTCAGATTTAGCAAACTCATTAAATTAGAGATATGATTATTCAAACAGGTAAGGAAAGGGTTACATATCTGAACCAATTTGCGGAAAGATGAAGGGAACAACCATGTTCCTCCCAATCATAGAATAGGGAAGCCAAATCCTTTGCCCTATCCACCCCCTTGCCTAACTATTAATCCATGAAGGCAAACATGGAATTTCCTCTTTAGAAATGTTTTGCTATGTCAGTAATCTTCTCTTTGCCTCACACTTAGCCAATACTGTTCATCACAGCAAGTGACCAAAATTATTATTTCCCAGCATACTTGGCAGCGTCCTACCTCCTCACATATGGTATTTATCCCGACCATATCTTTTCCTAGGTCTTTTCCCTCTCTTGGGAATTTTTGCATCTTTCTAAATCCCTAATTTTCAGGGGCTGCTAATGGCCAAATCTCTGATTTTCCACTTGTAACAATCAGTCCAGAGGTATTTCCAACATGTTCCCCACTCATGGAGTCATGGTCAGTTGATTTTAACATGGTTGTTCCATTTGTCCTCCTTTAATCAATATAAAATATTCTATTTTTATACAAGTGTCATAGTCAAATAGCTAGTTGGGTCAAATCAGATCTCTGCCCAATAGTCATAATATTCAATTACAAATATTAAATTCGAAATTCGGAATTTCAATAAATGGAAAAAAAAATCCAAATTCGAATTTACTAAAAACGGAATAATTTTCCAACAAATTTAAATTTCAAAAATACTTTATTTTTTCAGGGATGTCACATCCTTTCCCCCTTCAATAAAACACTGTCCTCAGTGTTCATTCCTTTATTTGAATAGGATTGGATGAGATTTCCATAGATCTCCCTCCAACTCCCAAGTGGCCTCCTCAGGACTAAAGTGCTTCCATTGCACCTTTACCTGAGTGACAACTCTGTTCCAAAGTGTTATTTCTCTTTGGTCTAGAATGTGCAGGGGTTCACCTGGAACTCGCCTTCAGGTTCCACTTGCACCAAGTTCGAGTCAATCATATGAGTAGGGTCATGAATATACTTTTTCAACAAGGAAACATGAAATACATTATGAATTCTTAGATTAGCTGGGAGTGCAAGTTGGTATGCTATGGGTCCAATTCGAGTTAGTACTTTGAAGGCCCGACAAAACCTGGGTACCATCTTGGCATAGTTCCCTAACTTAAATGAACTTTTCCAGGCTTTGACCTTAAAATAAACATGGTCTCCCACTTTAAATTCCAAGTGTCTTCTTTTCTGATGTGCATAGCTCTTCTGTCTGTACTGTGCTTCTTTTAGGTTTTGTTGTACTTTTCTTACCATGTTCTCCATTTCTTGTAGCATCTCTGGTCCAACCATGAGTCTTTCAGCTGGGTTATCCCAACTAATTGGAGTTGTACACTTTCTGTCGTACAGTACCTCGAAGTGGATTAACTTAGACAAAGTTTGGTACCCATTGTTATATGAAAATTCTACCAAGTGTAGATAATCTTCCCACTTGTTCGGTTTTGTTATTGCGTACATGCAGAGCATATCCTCTATGATTTGTTTTGTCCTTTCGATCTTTCCATCCGTTTGTGGATGATAGCTTGTACTGAAATTCAAATTACTATTTATCCCTGTAAACAATTCCTTCCAAAAAGAGGATGTAAATTTTACGTCTCTATCTGAAATCACCATTTTAGGAATACCATGCAGTCTAAAAATTTATTTCATGAATATTTCAGCAATGTTTATAGCTTTAAAAGTAGACTTTATAGGAATAAAGTGTGCAGAATTATTGAGTTTATTGATTACAACCATGATAGAATCATTTGGTTTCTGAGTTTTAGGAAAATTATAAAGTCCAGCGATATGGTCTCCCATTTCCATTCTGGTACTAGTAATGGCTGTAATAGGCCGGCTGGATGTTGGTGCTTGGCCTTAACCTGCTGACCATATTGGCACCTAGCCAAGTATTCTACTATTTCAACCTTCATATTAGACCATTAAAATACTTTCCTAAGTGTTGTTATTGTTTTCTTGTATCCTGGATGGCTAGAATACGGTTTCTTATGTACTTCGTCCAAGACTATTAATTTTAACTCTGTTGAATCTCGTATGTAAATCCTGTTTTTAAATCGTAATAGTCCCTTCTCGTCGATACTTAGATTTGGTTTATCTAAGTTTGTAGTATTGTTTTGTAATTCTGCCATTATCTTAGTGTAGTTTCCATCGTTAATACCTTCCATCCTTATCCTTTGTTCCAAATCCCTTTCTTCCCTGCTAATATTTATCTCAAATAACCCATGGACTCTTCTGCTTAAAGAGTCTACTACCTTATTTTCCTTACCCTTGATATGTCTAACCTCGAAGTCGAATTATCTCTAGAAGGATATACATATTGCTTGTCTTGCATTAAGATCTCATCGGCTAAACAGATATTTCACCACGATATTATCCATCAATAGAAGAAATTTTTTGCCCATTATGTTGTGTCGCCACATTTTTAAGGTGTGTATTACCACTGCCAATTCTACGTCATGAGTGACATGATTTTTCTCATGTTCTTTTAATTTCTTGGACTCATAACAAATAACGTGTCCCTCCTGAGTTAGGACACCACCTAGTCCTTCTTTACTTGCATCAACACATACGGTGAAGTCTTTATTTGAGTGTGCTACCTTCAATATGGGTGGAGTTGTCAATAATTCCTTTAGCTTGTAATTTAAACTTGGTTCCTTTCTTTTGTAATTATGTGATAGGGTAGGCTATCTTGGAAAACCCTTCTATAAATTCATGATAATATCCAGTGATTCCCATGAATGACCAGATATCCGCTACATCCTTAGGTACCGTCCATTCCATAATGGATTTTATCTTCTCCAGGTCTATGGAAATGCCTTCTACGGAAATTACATGTCCTATATATTGTATTTCCTTTTGATAAAAGTCACACTTGGAAAATTTGGTGTACAGTTTGTGTTTCTGCAGTGTTTGTAGAACTATTCTTAAGTGGTCATCATGTTCTTCCTCCATTTTAGAATATACCAGAATGTCATCGATAAATACTACTACAAACTTGTCTAAGTACTGGCTAAAAATGCTATTCATCAGTCACATAAACGTGGTTGCGGCATTAGTGAGTCCGAAAGGTAGACTACGAATTCATAGTGCCCATATATTGTTCAAAAAGTTGTTTTTTTTATGTCCTTGTCTTTTATCCTAACTTGATGATAACCAGATCATAAATCCAACTTTGAAAAGATCTTGGCCCCACCTATTTGATCGAACAGATCATTTATCCTTGGTAAGGGTTTTTTTTTCTTAATTGTCATTTTGTTTAGTTGTCTATAATCGATACATAGTCTTAGAGTACCGTCTTTCTTTTTTCACAAAGCGGACTGGTGCCTCCCATGGTGAAACACTCGGTCTGATATACTCTTTGTCCAACAATTCTTGTAATTGTATTTTTAATTTTGTCAGTTCTGGTAGACTCATTCAGTAGAGTTCTTTTGAGATAGGGGATAAACCAGGTAGTAGGTCTATGGAGAAGTCTATTTCCCTTCTAGGAGGTAATTCTGGTATATCATCCACAAACATGTCTCTAAATTCACGTAGGACAACAAATTCTTCTAACTTTGGATTATCATCTTTTTATAACAGGTTTGTTACTTGGATGGAATAAAATTGACATCCCTTTCTCATACATTTATTGAGTTGCATCGCTGAAACTTGTCTGACTGATATAGGTATTAGTATACCTTGGGTGGTTCTAGTAATGCCAAAATTGTCTTTATAGTTAAGTAACTTTGTATAACAATCTAGTACTTCTTTGTGTTGTTCCAACCAATCCATCCAGATAATCATATCGTAAGATCCTAGTGGTAGGATGTTTAGATTTGTCCTTATATTTTGACCATCTAAGATGAACTCAAAATCAGAAATAAATTCAACTAGTTTCCTTTTTGTGCCCATTGCTGGTTCTACTAGCCATGATTTGTCATGCTTCAGTCTCTTAATTTTGTTTGACTCTACTACATCGGGAATAATATAACTTAACGTAACTCCAGGGTCAATTAAAATAGAAATTTGAGAGTTATTGATTTTACCTTCGATCTCTACCATGGAGGACTAGTGGTCAGCTTGGCGGCCATCTATGGCTGCATTTATCCGATGCAGGCTTCTGCCCACGTCACCCACCATCGAGGCTTCCTGTAAATTATGAATAGAAATTTTGTTTGCTGAAAGTAAACATGGACAATTCCTCCTTAGATGTGGTTCTCCACATTCCTGACACTTCAATGGTTAGCGGGAGCTGTCACCAAACCTCTTCATTCCCAGATTTATCAGTTTACTGCTACCTTGCATATTCGGATGATTGTAGTAAAAATCATTTCTCGAAAGTTTTTTGGTTGAATTACAATAAGAAGTTGGTTGGTATCCCTTCTTCCACTGGTTCATTCGATCTTGTTTCTGATCCTTCCAGGTTTTGGGAAATTCTACCCATTGTTTATACTGGTCGTTGCACATTCGTGCTTTCCTGAATACCTCACTCAAGGATTTGGTGTTTTCAAACTCAATTCTATCCATGTAGGACTGTGGTAAACAACTTAAGAATCGTTGGATTTTTACCTTATCCTCCCAGATGTATGGTACAAACCTTAATAGTTCTAGAAATTTATTTATAAGGTCCTCCATCGTCATTTTCCCAAGTCGTAACTCGTAAAATTCTTTTGTTTTCCTTTCATAATAGCTTTTAGAAAGGTATTGTTTCTTGAAATACTTCTTAAATTTATACCATTCCAATTGTTTTTCCTTTAGGCCCTTGGCCAATTTCAAGTCGTGCCACCAAATACTGGCCTTCCTTTCAGATTGTAGATGGCCATTCTGACCTTCATATTGTTGTAATAGTTGTATATCTAGAAGTATTTTTTGATTTCCAACAACCATGCCTCAACTTCTTCTCCTGTCCTAGATTCTCCATCAAAGGTAGTTGTTTTTATCTTTTTAAATTCTCCATCAAGGTGGTCTACTTGTTTTCTTTTTCTATCTGTTTTAGTTTTGTCTTCAGCTGAAGGTGTTCCTTTAGATGAACTGTCTCATTTTTTTGTTTCTGTCCCATATTTCTTGGAGGCCCTCTTCCTGAACTTTTTTTCATGGTTATCATCCTTTGGGATTTTCTTGGTCACTATACTGCGCAGCAGGACTTCATTTACTTCTTGTTGTTCATGTTGTACTTTCTTCAATTCCTCATTGTTTTCTTTGAAAACCTACAGCTCAACAATAAGATTCCTCATTGTTTCAAGTACTTCTGTAGGAGATCTTCCATCACTATTATGTCTTGGATCTCCATGAGGTCCCTGTTCTGGATTTCCTTCCATTCTGATTTATGCATCATCCTAAGTTGCCATAATTCACACAAAATAGAAATGTTTTATGTTTGTAACAAAAAGATTTATTAGTTTTTCATAGACCAAAATGTGTTCTAAGAAACTAATGTGGCCATGTTCAGGTCCAGTTTTGTAACCTTTTTCTCTAATACCATATGTAATAAAACTCAATTTTACCATAAAATAAAAATAAATTGTACCATAAACCTCTAAATTCATATATATTTGCTACCAAGGAGATATACTTTATTATAATTATAAACTCTGAGAGGTACTCATGTTTTGTATATCACAAGCTGCTTTCTATATGCCAATTGGCTTACTTGGATGGATGAGATTAAGAGGACCAACTCTAGAAGTTTTTATCGTTGATCTTGTCTTTATTCACTTGTGTCTATGTTTACATACTAATATAGACCTAGAAACCATGGTCCTAGATTATCCTTAGTGCGAGTCCTCTATGTTACCCGTAGGATCAAAAGGTTAAAATTTCTTTTGCATATAAAATCAAAACTATGTGTCTTTCTTTGGAGGCGTAGTGTAGGAACTAGATCCCTTGGCTAGACATAGGGTTTTCAATATATAATTAGAAAACGTGTTCATGGTCTAGTTCTTCAACGGATACCCACAATCGTGATTAACGTCTTTCCAGTTGTTAACTAACTATGGGTTTGGAAAATGAGATTGAAACGAAACCTCAACTGACTCGAACTTAACTGCGACTCCTTCACGGAGTATCATCTGAACAATGGACTAACTGTAAAGGTTTAGTTTGGAAATGAATGACCCTAGTTTGTCATGTCACAGACGGTTCCTCATTAACTTCATGACTCCTTGAAAAAAGAGAAGAGGTTTGTCTGTCAGGGGAATTTAAAGCTCCCTACATCCACCATTAATAGGAACTTTGGTATGCATAATTTTTGAAGGTATCTCCCATCCTTCCCTCCAACCGAGTCCTGCCAGATCAGCCCCAGCACATGACTAGGACCACCATGGTACTCTTTATATTTATTTGGTTATCAAAGGACTGCTCTTAGGGTTGAGGTGTTGCCTTAGTCATTGTGAGGTTCTCGAGATAGTTTTGTGTGTTGTTCCTCTGCCGGAAGGAAAAACTGTAGTGGAGACTGCTACCTACTGGAACAGGCCACGCAACCACCTCCTCTGGAAAGTATCTCTTTTGAATGCTATAATACTATCTAAGGTAGAAATAAATTCTGGAAGAATCATTACCATGAGAATGCCTTCTATTATGTACCCTGGTTATAATATCTTTATTAGATATCACTCGTCACTATTCTTTCAAAAGGAATCTTTGTTATGGAACTGCCTTGCTTCCGTGGCATATACCTCCTATGTTTTGTTATTTCTATTGTCAATATTCTTGAAAGAACCTCAAGCAGGTTTCCCGGCCCTGTGAGTAGTTCACCGAGAGATCGAGCGGTTTCCTTAAGGGGTGGAAGGTTTCTTTTGATGGTAGTTTAATATATATATACATCTTTTTTTTCGCTTCCCTCGTAGGGGGTGGAGTCATACTTCTGTAGATTTGCCTGTTTACCCGAATAATTACTTTATTTGAGTTTATCTTCTTTTTCTATGGTGTCTTGAATAGTATAAAGGGATTCCTATGCCATGTACTATTCTTAGTTGGTAATGAAACCTTTTCTCTTTTATGGTGGGTGATTAATTTCCTCCACTTGAATACCGTAGGGCGAAGATACAGTTTTGTTGTTGGTTATGACCATTTGCTATAATTCGGGTTATGAAATTTAGATTTAACCCTTTTAATAAAGTCTACATCCTATGTGAAATGCATGTGCTATGTATTCGATAAGTTTGACTAGTTTGTAAAAATAGGGGTTTTTCCATTGACGAGTTTTTTTGTAAGAGATAATTTAAGAGATATGGTACCGACACTAATGGTGGGACCTTGTTGATGCGAGGGTACCCATTAGGACTACTCAAACCACCTCTCCTCTTCCTGATATGCTCGTTTGGATGGAAAGAGACAAGGAAAGGAATGCCAGACTCCAAGCGTGAGTTAAGTGTCGTTCAACTTCAAACTGTTCTCAATATTCATTGTTCTGTTGAACGATTTTCATTCCTTTAAATTTGTATACTATACTAATGTTTTATACTGATAAAAATTGTAGGGATTTCTACCATACCAAGTTCCTAGATGATGGTTCTTATCCCTCGTTCTAAATGGTATTTGGGTTCCCTGTACAACGCCTCTCAGAATTTATCTTTCTGGGTACTAGAAATGAGAATCAACGCTCTATCTGCTTTTATTAAGGAGGGGAGTTTTTGTCCCAATTTACGGTGTCGATTGGTTTAAGGGTATTTCTAATTGTTAGGTTGATGATATACCATCAAAGGGGAACACCATGTTTGTGAGGGTTTGAACTGATATTATAAATACTTTTGAGGGTTTAACCCGAGATTTATTTTCTTGTGTAATATAATTGAAAGGAAAATAAATATCATGGTTAGTTGGTTTAAAATTATATCTAACGGTGTTGTCATTACTCATATTACCTATTTATTTCCTGAGTTTCTATGGAGGTTTAAACAACTATTTGGTTTCCATTTGTATGTGAATATTGTTGGAATTGCGCTTGAAAAGGAAACCTACAGACCTAAAGGTAGGAAACCACTTGTAAATTTCTAGAACCCGTTTTAATTCAAAACTTTGAAAGGATCTTTCGACCACTATACAGACTCCTAGGTACAAAGTCCTATACAATATTTATTCCTACCTTTATATTACATGCTATCCACTCCTACTGGGATACATAAGTGTATCTCTCTCTCTCTCTCTCTCTCTATATATATATATATATATATAATGATCGCAATTTCTATCATACCTGACCCTTTATTTGTTTTCGAATTAATAGGTATATACATAAAACCATAGTTTATACCATAACTCGATGAATAATTGTTTACAAAAATATATAAGTACCCTACGAATACCCCATGTAAAAGAAATCTTAAATGAAAACTCGAATTACATAAACTTGTTTGAACGGTAGAATGCATGTATGATGGTAATTACCCTATAGGTATCTCGAGATGGTAATAATCTAGTTTGAAAAATAATCATTTCTAGAATTTAACCATGTCAATTCCTTCCGGTATACAATTAAAAGGTAACTTCTAGTATTTGTTCAGATTCTAACTCAACCGTGAAATGTCACTCAACATTAGATTCATAAGGCACTCTGCCAGTTTTTATACTTCTTATATTCAAGCCGATTTCACCTAGATTATTATATCTATACAAAATCTAATAGTTGTACTACAACTGTGACTAAATCTTTCAACAGAGATGGAAAATAATTCTATTCAGAATTAACATTTACATTACAACAAATATATGAATCATAGAGAATGAAAAACAGTTCTATTCAGATTTAGAAACTTCATTAAATCAAACATATGATTATTCTGATAGGTAAGGAAAGGGTTACATATCTAAACCAATTCACAAAAAGATGAAGGGAACAACCACATTCCTCCCAACCGTAGAATAGGGCAGTCAAACCCTTTTTCCTATCCACCCCCTAGCCTAACCATGAATCCATGAGGGCAAAATTGGAATTTCCTCTGTCAGTAATCTTCTCCTTGCCTCACACTTAGCTAGTAGTGTTCATCATATAAAGTGACCAAAATTATTATTTCCCAGCATACTTGGCAACGTCCTCCCTCCTCACATATGCTATTTATCCCGACCATATCTTTACCTAGGTCTTTTCCCTCTCTTGGGAATGTTCGAATCTTTCTAAATCCCTGATTTTCAGGGGCTGCTAATGGCCAAATCTTTGATTTTCCACTTGTAACAATCACTCCAGAGGTAGTTCCAACATGTTCCCCACTCATGGAGTCATGGTCAGCTGATTTTAACATGGTTGTTCCATTTGTCCTCCTGCAATCAATATAAAATATTATGTTTTTATACAAGTGTCATAGTCAAATAGCTAGTTGGGTCAAATAAGATCTCTTCCCAACAGTCATAATAATTAATTAGAATTATTAAATTCGAGATTCATAATTTCCATAAATGGAAAAAAAATTCCAAATTCGAGTTTACTAAAAACGGAATAATTTTCCAACAAATTTAAATTTCAAAAATACTTTATTTTTTCAGGGATGTCACACAAAGCAAGTTGACGGGCCTCTATCATGAATATTACACAGATATCACCCCTGGTATACTTTATACCAATTGATTTCCCCCACTTCATATCACAAAAGTAAAATATAAGACAAATGGTGAAAGGAAATTCATAATTAATTGCCCCCATCTAGTCCGAAGACATGATGAAAGAAAATTCATAAAATGATTTCCCTCATATCAACATTTACCAGATAACATCACCAGGGTACTGAACAGGCTCGCTCGCAGTAAAGAAATATATAAGATATCTGTAAGGCTGTCATACATAAATTATACTACACTCTCGTAATTAGATTTTTCAAAACTGGAACCATAGCCCAAGTTTATGCAGGTCTCCCTGATCAAAATCATGGAATTTACTTCATTTTGAAGAAAGATAAAACCTACAGGACCTGTTGAACTTCCTAATATTGTTTGGACTATCTTAAGAAGACCAGAATTCAGTCTCAAGAAAGGGAAAGTTACCGAATGGATTATAGTTGAGTTTATAAAGCATGTCAATTTTTGAAATTTTTCCAGAAAGAAAGTTGAAACCTCAAAGTTCCCTCTATATCCTCTTTCCAAACAGGTTTCACAGAAGCAAACTAATGACTCCATTTACCCAATACATGCACTTGGTTTTTTGTCCTTCTCATCCCGCAAGGAGACGAAATCCCTAGTTGGTGCCTATGTTGGAGCCACCCTTCTCTAAATAGGTGAAACATTATACTTAATCACAATATGATAGATTTCGGGACTTCGCTTATTTCATGATTCTACCCACTAAAGCCACAATATCCCGACATGCGAAATGGAAAAAACTTTTTAGTTCTAATCACCATTACTAAATGACTAAGCAGGGATTATCATATTTTATTACCCCATACTCTCTCTCTCTCGGGAGTTACACGTTGAGCACTTCTCAAACCTCTAACATGCGAAGTCACGAAGCCGTTTTAAAGTCACGCAGGTTAATATCAAGAGTAAATCACTTTAAATCTTAGTTAATCATTATTGTGATTTCGCAACTCGACGATTACTTCCCCAAAAAGAAGCACCTTTGTAAATCTGATCCACAAAGTCACGGTATTCATTAATTAAGTGTGGATTAATTAAAGTCTTAACTCAAATCACACACAATCAACTAAATCGCACCATCGCGATTTCAAGTTTTTTGGGTTCAAAGGCTAGGAGAGAAATCATTCGATACGGCGATCCCCGAAAAAGGGATTAGCCACTAAAGAGAACTTAATTAAAGGAACTAAACCAGATTAATTAACACCTTAAACAACCTTTAACACACATAGTTTAGGGATGAATTTTTGAATATTTCTACAGTTTTCCATGTCACGAATCATCAAGCATTTATGACATTTATTTGAATTCCAGTCAGGTGATGGATAATAATATCTTGTTTTACTTATAAATATTTCTATGAAATGATTTGATCATTCTGTCAGCAAGGAATCACACGCGATTTAAATGATCAAGACAAAGGGGTTTCTTTCAATAATTCAGTTTTCATTTCTATTGTGCATAGAGCCATTTCACCAGGATAACTTATGTCTGCATTTTCAATCTTTCCGATAGTGGATCTAGTTGCAAGGTTCTCTATCATGGCTCCACGAAAAGTGACGAAGGTAGTTTTCGAGAGTTTAGGTCAAGTTTCAAATGTTGTTTCCGATACCTCTCCCTGAAGTATTAATTCTGTCAAAACATGGATGTACGTTTCCAAGATTCTCCAATCTGAGTCGATAGACTATTCAGATGATTCCAGCGGTAACGAGAATGATGACTTGTCCACCAAATACAAAATCGTCGCTCAAGTAGAGATGCACAAAATAGAGGCAAGTCCAAAACTTCTTACCTATTATGATATGATCAGATGGGCATTGGACCATGTGGACATATTGACTAGGATGATTATCAAAGAACAAAGGGTGGCAATTGGGACTTTTAGACCAGAGCATTTATAGGCAATGTATAAATTTTCAACCACACCGAACCTTACTCACAATGCCAAATTGCTAGAGGGTTTCAAGAATAAGGAATGTGAGTAGTATGGAAAAAATTTATCTGATCTAATCAAAGATTGGGTTTCACACCCCATGAAATCCAGGGCTGATACTAACAGAATTTATTCAATCTCCTTCTTAGATCCGCAATTCAAGTATATAGCGATGATGTCTTGTAGGCTGTATGGGGAGGAAACTACTCACTTTTTCCTCCCATGGGTACCGCTTATTCATACAGTTGTTGAGGGTTTCACTTTCGACTGGGCCAAATTGTTGTCTGACAGTCTGACCATTCGAATTACCGAATACCAAGCACAGAGGGTGAGTAGTAAGACAACTTCATTCTTTATGTCTTCTTGCATGATGGATGTTATTTTATTCATGACACCTTTCCCACTAATGAGTTGGATCTGGGTTCCGTCTAATACAGAGCCTATTCATGTTTACCACTCGAAACTTTGGGAGGATAAAGCCAAAGAATTTGTCTATGAGATCTTTAACTGGGTAATGGTACTAGTGCATGTCTCCATCTTCGACCATCCATCTCCCAAGATTTCGGATAACATCATGGACAACCTGAGTAGCATGGAAAATTGGTATATAGAAGTGAAATGTTTATACATCAGGGTCTTTGGCGCCTCTATTCCCCCATATGCTCTGCCACTATTCTTTCTAGATGATTTATTGTTCCACGAGATCGCCAGAAAAACTGTACTCAGTGGGATAAGCAAAGAGCTCAAAGGTGTATTGAAAAAGGTATGGACACCCTTTCCCATTCACATTGGTGCATATTATTCATTAGATTTTGGCCATGCCAGAGCTGAGGCTACGGCCTTAGAAGAAATGAAATTGATGTAAATTGAGTTTAAGAAGCACGACCCTAATAAGGTTATGAGTAATCACCTGGTGAGTTGTGGCATGAAGAAATACGACATGAGGATTCGCCTCATGATGAAATCTTTCAGGGTGTGAGGTCCTACTTAAAAGTCCTAAGTCATATTCAAGCCCTGCCACCCAGAGATATGGCCGATTTATTTAAATTCTAGGAGCACCGATGGAGTTGTCTCCCCCAGGTTTTATAGAGAGAAACCCCAAAGCTTCCAGTTACACAGAAAATGGAAGTCAAAGGCTCAAAGGACTCGAGTCCTAACAAGGAGGAGAACCAAGAGAAAACAGCAGAGGCTGGGACCTTAGAATGAGGAGCCAAAATCCCCGATCAACAGGAAGGAAACCCAGAAAAGGGTACGTCGAGAAAGAAGGTCCAAATTTAAGTAGAGATACCCTCGCAAGGGGTGGGTGACTCAATATCGCTCATATCAAGCAAGCCAGCCATAGATGATATCCCGAAACAATCATTCAAGGAAATCGACAGTCCCATTGCTTCTATCACACCGTTAGACTTCACAAAGGGGAACCCTGATGCGAGATGGATTTTCAATGAAGAGCTAATGCCCATTTCTATATCAGAGTTACCTCATAATGAATTTTTCTTTGATAAAAAAAGGAAGGTCATGGTGAAGCAAGAATCATATCAAAAAGCGGGTGCAGTGGCTAAAAAATATAAAATCCTGACAGAAGAAAAGGCCGTAGAAGTGGAATAATTCACCGACGAGATAGCAGGAACATTGGGGGCTTATGCTACAACCAATCAGTATTCAATTGGAACTTTGAAGGCACATTTGAAACAAAAGAACCTCTTGATCGGTAATTTGGAAGCTAAGGTGGCTACGACGGAAGCAAATGCCAAGGATGAGGTGAGAAAAATCCTCGAGCAAGCGAGAATTTCTAATATGCAGGAGATCGAGAGACTTAGATCCGACCTTGAGAAGATGCGCTAGTCGATGGAAATAAGCCAAATGCAGGTAATCCTGCAGGAATAACAAATAATACAGTTAGAGTCGAAATTGGATGTTGTCAAAATCTAGGTATTAGAAATAAAGATATTCCAATCCCAAGTCACCGAAATCCGACAGAAGGCATTAGCAGCTCAACAGGACGTGATTGCTAAAGTGGGAACCATTCAGAATCACTTTCAAATGATAGATCAAGTGCTAGAAGGTATCTCTTTGAGAGAAAGTGAAGCTGGGGTGGCTCGGGTTGCTTTCTAGGAGGCTATTATAGCCACAATGAAAGTAGAGATGGTTAGGAGCTACAAATTATCCACCAGAGGGAATCTCTTACTGAAGGTGTGGGAGCATAATATATCAGAGAGAAGGGGGAGAGCTAAAGATGGGAGGAATTCTTGTGAAGAAATATTCACCTTGATAAATAAAAGTTTGTTAGACATTGATAAGGAAGGCAGTGCTCGGACACTAGGAAAAATCAATATACCTAAACACCTGCTAGATATCAAGGAAAATTTGGAAAAGGAGCAAGATGAAATATCCTAGATAAGTCAGGTTGATACGGTGCAAGTGGAAAAATGGCTAGTAAAGCCAAGTTTGAAATTATGGTCTATCGTCATGGAATACCTACAAGTGGGAAAAATATTTCCACAGTTGGAAAATATTTGTTACACCTTCGAGGAAAAAAACCAAGCAGAGCCTTCCAGGTTGATAGCCCAGTTGATTGAAAGGTGCGTCAATTGAATTGAGCAGGTGAAAGGGCAGGCTTCTTGTGTTAAATGATGACATATGTCACTTCGTTCTATTTCTGGGGCCAGAGGAGAAAATATAAGAAGGAGATCTGCCGTTATGAAGTAATACAAAAGATGAGGAAATGAAACGCTTCAATTTTTCATTTGTAACTGACAAGTTTCTAGAACAATTGGAATTTGAAATGTTTAGAAGTTTGTTTAAATATACATTTTGAAAACAAAACCAAGGGATTTTTCATTTGGGGCCAAATGTAATAGANGAGGAAATGAAACGCTTCAATTTTTCATTTGTAACTGACAAGTTTCTAGAACAATTGGAATTTGAAATGTTTAGAAGTTTGTTTAAATATACATTTTGAAAACAAAACCAAGGGATTTTTCATTTGGGGCCAAATGTAATAGATGATTTCTTGTGCCAAAATTAATGGAAAGCAATCCAAAGACTCCAAATTCCATGAATACTGAGTTATGTGTTATTCTCTATTATCTCATGTCCATTTTCATTTCTCATATATATATTTGATGAAGGCTTAGCTGCAATTTAGTACAAGTTTCTACTGTGGTGATCAACTATATAGTCTTCTAATCATTTGCAGTTTTTCTTCTGTATCGGCTATCAGCAGGTACAAGACCTATGAATTACTTAGATCTCTATATTTTATGCTTTGTCAAAGTGTTTTCTCATCTATTTTCTTCTTTTGTTACATTGTGAGATTCTCCCTTGATCGGAGCCTTGCATTGTTGACAACTTAATGTCTTCTTACGTTCCATGCATGATTTTTCAAAGTTAACTCAGTTACAGGAAAATGCCTTTGGATTTGTTATACTATTAATTAAGATTTGGGAAATCCTTCTTGTATAATCTAAAATTGAAATAGCATTTTAAAACATCAACCCCCTTTAAAGCTCTATTTCTCCTATCCTGGCCTATCAGATCAAACCAACATTGATTTGAATATATTCGATACTACACTTAAGACCACCATCACCCGGGCATAGCTCGAGCATTCATGGGCATCCATTGAACAGGATATCAACATCCAAGAACATTTGGAAGCTAGATAAAGACAACTCAGAAATCAGCCATAACTTCTATCCCTAAAGTTTTATTTTTCCCTTTTTATCACTCACTCACTTTGGGATTCCTAGACTCTATACCTTATAGCCTTAAGTACAGACTCTGGGACAACACTCGTCCTACTTTACATCAAAGAAATCAAGCTGGAAGCAGGATACTAGACTCGCTTTACGTCACAACTATCAAGTCAGAAGCACAGTTCTAATCTCATCACGTCATCTTGCTTTACGTCACACCAATAAATCTGGAAGCAAGAGATGTCGTATCACATCAACTACTCCCCCTTTCAAGGAAGGTCCTTTCAGAATATACCAATCTTATCTTGAATGTGCTCAAACTTTACACGAGATAGAGGCTTGGTCAACACATCAACAACCTTTTCATATGTGATAACATAATGGATCTTTATAGATTCTCTCTACACCATGTCATGGATGTAATGATATCATATCTCTATGTTCTTCAAACTATCATGGAATATAGGATTCTTTGGCATCTTTATGCAGCTCTGGTTGTCACATAGGATCATGGTTGCTTCCATCTCTAGGTCAAATAGATCGGTCAACAACTTTTGAAGCCATATAGCTTTGCAGCTGGAAGAACATGCAACAAGGTATTCTTCTTCCTTTGTGCTAAGACAAATGTTGGATTTATTTCTACTCTGCCATGAGATCATGGCTGATCCCAAACTTAAAAAACATCCTGAAGTACTTTTCGTGTGAGAAACACATCCCACCCAATTTGCATTAGTATATCCACTCACTGTGAAATCATGATCTCCATCATAGCTGAGACCAGAATCTATTGTACCCTTAAGGTACCTCATCAAATGTTTTGTAGCCACTAGGTGAGCATGTCTAGTTTATACTAGAAACTGACTCAAGGTGTTCATGGAAAAAAAAAAATCTGGCCTGTTGTTCGTCAGGTACATCAATGATCCAATAATTTGTCTGTAGAGTGTGGCATCAATCAATTCTAACGAAGTGTCGACCAACAACTTCAACTTTGCTTCCATGGGTGTATTCATGGACTTGCATTCCAACATGTCAAATCTCTTCAGGATTTCGACTGCATAGTTCCCTTGGTTAAGGAAGATCCTCTGTGGACTCTGCCATATGTCAAGACCTAAGAAATAATGCATTAGGCCAAGGTCTTTCATTTCAAATTCTGAGAAAAGACTCTTCTTACATTCAATGATGAGCTTTTCTTTCACCAGTTAAGAATAAGTCATCCACATATAGCAGTAATATCACTCGCTCATCATTCGTAACCTTGAAGTAGAGGCTAGAATCTGATTTACTCTTGGTAAATACCAAGCTCATCAGGAAACTATCTATCCGACCATACCAAGCTCTAGGTGCTTGCTTCAATCTGTACAATGCTTTCTTCAACCTGCATACATGAGACTTCCTATCTTCAACTTGAAATCCTTGATTTTTCTCTATATACACTTCCTCTTCGATGACACCATTTAGGAAATCTATCTTTACATCCATTTGGTGAAACTTCCACTTCATATTATATGCAAGGGCTATGATGGTTCTGATCTAAGTGTATCTAGCTACAGGAGTGAATGTCTCTTCATAGTCAATGCCTTCTTTTTGAGAAAAGCCCCGAGTGACAAATCTTCCTTTATACTTTTCAATACTTTCGTTAGCACCATGTTTTATTTTGAAGATCCATTTGGAGGATACCACGTATTTACTCTTTGGTCTAGGAACTATTTCCCATACATCATTCTTTATTATGGATTGGTATTCCTCTGTCATGGCATCTGTCCATTCTTTCATCTGAATGGCTTCTTCAAAGAAGGTAGACTCCTTCTCTAGGAGGTCACACATCAGAGATGTATAACTGGAGAATGGATTTGGTATTTTCACATGTCTTGTGGTTCCTTGGGGAACACCATACTTCACTCCATATTGAATGAGATATCTAGCCCAAGATGGCTTTATTTTATGGAGTATCGTCATCTGAGGCGGTTCTTAAAATTATACTATATCATGATCTTCTGGAATTTCCTCATCAGGAGAAACTACGTCTTCCCTCAATGGTTATGCAACTTTGGGAAGCTCCCTCACTAATTCTACAGTTCTGGGGATTACGGTTTCTTCTTCATGTACTTATTCAAGATGGCATCTTCTTGATTTCTTGAGTGTTGCATCTTCCATAAAAGTCACATCCCTGTTGATTTCAATGTGGCGGTGACCTGGTATGTAAATTTTGAAGGCCTTGAATACCTCACAGTATCCCACAAATATCCCCTTCTTTCCTGAAGGTTTCAACTTGTTTCTCTTCTCTTTCGGAATATGTATAAAAACTGGGCAGCCAAATATTTTAAGATGGCTTACCTCTGGCTTCTTTCCGGTGAACATCTCTTTAGGGGTCTTGAACCCAAGTGAACTATGAGATAATCGATTTTGCACATAAATAACTGTCATTGTTGCTTCTTCCCATAAGCACATTGGCAGATCTTGATCATGGATCATAGTCTTCACAACTTCCAGTATCATTATGTTCTTTAGTTCAGCTACACCTTTTTCTTGAGGATTATAGGGAGTTGTGAGTTCCCTCTTGATCCCAACATCTTTGTAGAAGCTCACAAGCTATTTTGAGGTATATTCCCCTCCATTATCTGACCCGAGTATATTCATCTTTATTTCATAAAGGTTCTCTATAAAGGCTTTGAATTCCTTGAATTTGCTAAACACTTCATCTTTAAATTTCAAAATGTACACCCAAGTCTTATGTGAATAATCATCAATAAATGATACATAGTATACATACCCACTAATGGAGGATGATGGAATTGGGCCACATACATCTGAATGAATGAGCTCTAGGACTCCTTCTTATTTGTTGTCTCTCTTCGGAAAAGGGTCGTTGATGTTCTTCCCTTGCACGCATTCATTGCACACACCTTCATGGTCAATTCTGAATTCTGGTAGACCTGTGAAAACTTTGCATATGTATGGTAGCATCTTGTAATTGATGTGAGCTAATGTTCTATGCCAAAGTTCACATGAGTTTTCAATGGCATGGGTCATGGCAACCTCTGAGTGACCCTTTAGTTTGTACAGTCCATTTTCTTCTCTTCCAATGATGATTTCTTTATTCAGGGTTTCTCCTTTAGCCCACATGAGGAATTCTCCATCTATAAAGGAAACTCTGAAGCCTTTCTTTTCTAAAGAAGAAATCGAGAGTAAGTTATTTGTCAAACCTGGTACAAAGAGTATTTCCTTCATATTTATTGAATTCCCTGAATTTAGCTTGTATCTTGATTGTCCCACTCCCTTGATGGGATATTGGTAATCATCTCCAAGTGTCACTTTATTAGAAAACTTCTTTTTTGAAATAGAAGAGAGAATGTCTCTTTGACCTATCATGTGCTTGGAGGAACCACTATCAATGAGCCATGTGTCCTCTCTAGGGGTTAGTGACCTTGAGAGGTTCTATATTAAGACATAGTATTTGATCTTATCTCTTATGATTTTTGCAGGTGGCTCTTCATCTTCAACTGCATGGGCTTGGTGGATCTTATGTTTCCTCTTGTATTCTTCTCGTCTGGCTGGACAAAATTTCACAATGTGTCCCATCTTTTCACAATGATATCATTGTACATATGATTAATCTCTTTCCCTTCATTGTCCTCTCTTCTGAAATCTCCTTGGATGAGATTCTTTATTATTAAATTTGTTTGGCAGTTGAGGCTCTTTATGAATCTCCTTCTGGAAGTAGGCTTTATTCCTTCCTCTTTTGGTGTGAGTATATAGGGTTTTATCATCATCTCTTGCTAGTAGGGCTTCATGGTTAGCTACTCTTGTTTCTTCTTGAATGCATTCTTCCCATAGATGGTCAAACTTCAGTTTCTATGTTCTGGCACAAATCGTTTGGATGAATTCATCCCAAGGTCTTCTGAGACCATTAAGAGTTTTCATTATGAGCTCATATTCATCTATGGTGTCTCCAATTGCTTCTAACTATTATTTAAATTCTGAGATTCAGGAGAAATATTATTGGATTGTTTCTCCTTTCTGCATCCTCGTATTCTCCAGTTGAGTTCTTAGATTCATCTTTCGGTTTATGTTAATTCCTTCGTACAATCTACTTAGGGCATCCAACATTTCTTTAGGATTCTTATTTGATGACACATAAGGAATCAAGTAGTATTTGATTGAATCTACAATGATTCTTTTGGCCCTGATCGTGTCCTTTGGATGCTTGTCTTTTTCTGTAGCATCGTTGGGTTCTGATACTTCTTCTTTGATGAATATTGCTAGGTCATTCTCTTCAAGGATCACGATGATCCTATACTTCCAGGAATAGAAGTTTTCCACACCTTCTAGTTTGTCATCAAGCTTCATGCTTCCAGACATATTTTACCTAGAGCTAGGAAAAGGACCAAAAAATGAAAATGCTCAAAATCAAATTCTAAACTTACCAAGAGATGCGCTTGGTTGAGGCGAGTAGCCTGGTGTGCTTGGATCTGAGAAAATACATCTTTTATCCCTCTAAAATTGATATGCAAATTTTTGGACTCGTACTTCTGGTACTTCTGGTGCTTCTGGTACTTTGTGAAACTAGCGTTTCACTTTTCGGGATATCTAGCCACTCAAAATTTATGCTGAGAGTGCCAAATTAATCCTTGGGGGAGGGCACACTTTTCTAGATGGTTTTAGGGTTGAAAAGATTCACCATCAAAAGTCCCTAATTTGCATGTACGACAACAATGACATTTTTCACTCTTGTGAAAGATGCTTTCTTCATCTTGGCTCTAATACCATGTTAATGTTTAATCCATTATTATATTTCTTTGAATTTCAATAGATAACAACAACATCAGACAAGATCACTGAGAAATACACAATCACAAGAGACACAACATTTATCCTGGGAAACCCTTTAGGGGAATAAAACCCAGCAAAACTTCCTTATTATAAATAGCCAATACAATTCCAAAAGATAAATCAAGCTAATACAGAAGATCCTCTCCCAAAGATGCACCACTCTCTCTCTTTCTTCTCCAATACCAGCTCTGAAACTTGTCTATCAATGAGTAAGTGAGGCGTGTCTAAGTGAGGCGCTAGCCTCCTTATTTATACTAATCTGGCATGTGTGAAGTGTCTCTTCACTCGAAGGACCAACTTCTTAATATGGGTGGTTATAACCACCTTTATTATATTATGGGGCCTCTTTGATATATGATGGGGCCGACTTCTTCTTTTTCCTATTACAATTATATTATGACCAATCCACAAAAGGGGATTTGGTCCTTTTACAATATCCGAAATGAGCAATCCACAATCGGGACTGATCCAATAAATAATATATCAAATAATAATAAGAATACACTTTGCAGTTACATTATTTCAACAAAATGCAGGTTGGTAACCCCAACACTAGATGGTACACTACTCCATCACAAGTTCGTAACCCCAACGCAGGCTGGTACGTTACCCCAACACAGGTTGGTAACCCCAATGTAGGTTGGTACATTATTCCGGAGAAAGTGAAGAAACTTCCTATGATATATAGATCTATGATTGACAACAAGACAATAACCAAGTATGCAGAAGCAATGATGATGAGCGTGATAAGAAGAATACCTTCCTTGCTAAGAGGGAGTGTTGAAGATTGAGTATCTTTGGAAGATATCCTTATTGTATTTTACCAAGATAAAACCTAAAGAATGTTATTGTATTATATTTATTAAAAC
>SNQJ01S0157958.1:0-22069 GCA_010110895.2 Picea sitchensis
GCGACAACTTTTAGGTGGTGTGAGCAGGTATTGCCCAGACAACCATGATGCTTTAATGCTAGACACCCTTGAACTGTTCACTACCCGCATTATTACACGAGCCAGACACCCTTGAATTGTTCACTACAATTGAACTGTTCATTGCAAAGCACTATTTTCACACCCAAGTTCCAATCGAGCACACCAATTGCTTTTAGGGGTTTTTGTATTTGCTTCTGTAGGCATGGGATCCAGGTCAACTTTACTAGAATGTGCGGACCGGAAGTACTCTAAATGTGCAAAGGGATCTAGGTCAACTTTACCAAATTGAGCGGACTGCAAGTACTCCTAACTCTACAACACTTAGGAAAGATACATGAGAGGTACTCATTGGCGTGCACATTGTATACAACATTATCTGTGTGCTACCTTGCTACAACATATTTATATAATCTATATATAACTCAAGCTAGAAGGGGTGCTACCTATGCTTCTAATGGGATTGGTGCTACTTATTATTAAACTGAAAGAGGTACTACTATTCAAGCTTTGTTGCGAGGAGAAAACTGTTGCTAGTGGATTTGGATCAACCAGAGGAACTCCAACAGAGACTATACGACAGGAACTGCTAGCAAGGATGCTTAATCTAAAATTGGTTATGGAATAGTCTATTTCTCTCTATATACAAAAGAATCTTAATCTATTAAGATAAAAAAGGTCTTGGGTAAAATGAAGAAGAAACTAGATAAATTGGAATAGGCTATTTCTCTTGATATACAAAAGAATCTTAATCTAGCAAGGAAAAAAAAAAGGTCTTGGGTAAAACGAAAAAGAGACTGGATAAATCTTTTCTGACTTTTGTTTCACTAAAAAAGCATATCAATGTGAGAGCAGTATGTTTATCCATTTAAAACTATTCACAATGGGTATTTCAATGGGATCTGTTGGAAGGGGTTCTAGGAAATAAGATAGGATGGGAGGGGATGTTTAGCGGAGTAATGGTGCAGGGTTAGGGATGGATGTTGTTGGCTTTGGATTTAAAAAAGAAATAGATGTGGAATTTTCTATGGTCTCTATAGCACCTTGCAATTCCTTTCGAATAACCCCTTCTCACTTCCCGCCTTGACCTAGGTACTCTCACTATCCCCGATTGTGCATCACATACAATCCTATCCACAGAAATTCGGCCTCACCCTCTGCACTTTGATTTTCATAGGCTTAGGACCTCTCCTTACACCCTCCTTCTACCTACCATCTCACAATAGGCCTACACTTCTCGCCGGGACGTAGCTATGTCACAATTTTTGACTATATTTTTATGAGGTCCAGTGTTTGTTCAAGGTAATATCCTGTGAAATACCCGAGCCTGAGTTGATCTTCTATATCTAGCGACAAGAAGGGACAAGTGTCCTTATCTCCACCTTCATGAGCTAGGTGGAGTATGGGCAACAAATATCCTCTATCAATTGAACCATATAAGTCTCTTGAACCAATTGAACCAGAGCAACTTCCTTCCACTAGAGAACAAAAGCACTAACGCGTAGGTGAACCAACGTCGGGGTGAACCAAAAGAATGAAATTGACCAAGAGAAACCTTCAATAATCTGAACTTAGCATCATTTTCCTAATCCCCTGTTGTAGAACTTGAATCTTGTGGAGAGTAGAACTTAAGTCTTGTGGCAAGGAAAGAAGAAAAAAATGTCCTCCTAGGCTACGCTATAGTCATAATCAAACCGATAGCAGGAGTGAGGGCACTATTCAATGCCAATAGTTATTGCATGTTATCTTGTGAGCAAGGGATATCTAGTATGGTCGTTACAACAAGCTAGCCTTCATTACAGGAAGGGGATATTTCGATATGCGTTCGTTCATTACAGGAAGGGGATATTTCAGTACACGCTAGAATGGGGAGAAGAAATTCTTTCCTTACAACCATGCTTAGCTTGAAGAGGAAATTTTGACCCTGATTGCAGTCCTTTATAGTTAATAATTGTTCTCATCAACCTAGGTTCCCATAGACTCGTATACTAAGCTAAATTCATAGTTAGTGTTACAATAGACTGGCAAGTTAAATTCATAGTTAGTGTTTAAATAGATTGGTAAGCTAAATTTGTAGTAGACTATTAAGCTTAATTTGTAGTATAGTATTGTAATACTTATAATTTTATGCTATACAATGAAGAGGCATCTATGTGGGTTGGTTGTGCGCCCTATGCTAAAGGGCACTCAAAATCACGAAATAGAAATCTGGAGTTGAAAGGTATGCAAATTGCTACCGACTACTTCACAGGATAATCTAGAGTTGAAAGGTATGCAGACTACTACCGACTACCTCACAGGCTACCTAAAAGGACCAAGAATATAGTTATAGGTTAGTTGTATTCTTATCCCGGAGTTTGTACCTATCAATTGTGCATGTTAGTATAGGGTTAGTATAACATAAATAATAATAATAAAATATTCATGTCGATCTAGTTTTGTGTAGGAGAAGAAATGAAACTAAATGAAACGATATCCATGAAGCACTACTTGAAAGCTGGAAGAGGAGAGAGAAAGTAGGTTGTAGTAGGAGATGCAAAGCTCCAGAAGACGACCAAATATTTGGCATGCCTGCGTTTTTGGTCGTCCGCCATATCTACCTAGAATACCTAGAATGCGCTTTTGAAGTTGGAGAGGTAATGTTTCGGCAATGTTCCATCATTCTGGATGCTTTTGGGAGTGAGAATGAGATTTTCTCTAGTGACTTGAGAAAGAGAAGATGACTTTGACTCTGGATAAATGCCCAACTTGGAATGCTCCACATGGATATGAACTTACTTAGCATGCTCTAGATGGACATGAAATTACTTAGCATGTACATGTAGAATGTAATTAAATTGCTTTGCATGCATGCACACCATGTGGAATGTAATTCTTTAAAAGAGGACCATGTTTGAGCTTCTTAAAACCCATGGAATAAAAAAAAAAACATCTTAACAAAAAATGTTATAGAACTAATACTATCTCTTGTGATACAATTAGTTCATCTCATCTCTAACTCTTATATCCCAAATTTTAAACTCTTATATCCCAAATCTTAAGTTTAAACTTAACAAAAATAAATAAAATGACCTCCCTATAAAGCCAAATAAAACCTAAAATTATCTAATTAATATACAAAACTCACTTTCAGTATAACAAAAAAATGTTATAAAACTAATACTATTTTTTGAGATACAATTAGTTCATCTCTAACTCTTATATCCCAAATTTTAAATTCTTATATCCCAAATCTTAAGTTTAAACTTAACAAAAAAAATGACCTCCCTATGGAGGGAAATAAGACCTAAAATTATCTAATTGGTATACAAAACTCGTTGTCAATATTTAATTGGTGAGGGAAAAGTGTTTGTTGAAATACAAGTTTTAGGGTGTAGAGAAAATAAATGCATCCATTTGTGCATAAATTAATACAAGCTGAGAAAACCGTTTACAATAGAATATGAGAAATCCTTTTCCTCGTTCTAAACTCAATTTTTGGGTTGTTAGAGAGAGTATCGCACTTTAGTCATTAGCATTCGCTGCAAATTTGCAATTCACGTCGGTTTGAGAATGTACATCGTGTAACTTCACATTGTCTCATAAATATTTATTTTGTTTCCTAATTCTGAATTCCTCCATGAATAATAGGTAGATTTTTGGTTTTTCCATCATTGAAATTCATTTGATTTGTAAACGTTTTGTTGGTTACACCAAATTTGCTTTAGCTCATAATTATTTTATAAATCGTTATGAAGTTTTTGTTTTTATTTAGGATAACCATCAGATTTATACCACTCTTTTATATTAATTGGATATGTGTAAATATATGGAGTTTTATGTTAAATTGGATATTTTATAAATCGTTATGAAGTTTTTGTTTTTATTTAGGATAACCATCAGATTTATATCACTCTTTTATATTAATTGGATATGTGTAAATATATGGAGTTTTATGTTAAATTGGATATTTTTCTTTAGGTAAAAATTATTATTAAAAATAATATCTGGTGATGTATGGAACTAAGATTAATGTTATTAAAAAGCATTAATGTTTTACACATTTTTTTAATTTAAAATATTTTAAATTTAAAGATATATATATCTATGTGTATAATTCAGCTATTTCATGGGGTTGGATGTGTAAATGTTTACTACAATTAATGTTGGGTCTATTTTTATGTGCATCTTGAAGGGAATATGTTTTATGTATCTTGATTTCATTTGAATGTAAACACAAAAGTTTATGGTGGTAATCAATAAGTACTAAGTTGTAAAGTAATAAATATTGTATATGCTAAGTTATATATTTTTGGATCCAAAACATCTATTATTTGGTATATAAATACTTTATAATTGTTGTGATAAAACATGCTAGTATTGAATACTCTCATTTTCAAGGGCAAATGCAAAACACTAAGCGATATGCTTAGTTGGCATGAGTCACATGGGAGTTGAGGTTGAGCCATTATATCTACGTGCATGTGCCCTACTAAATGTGTATGTGTTTAACCTATTGAGTGTGCATGGTGTGTTGTGTCGTTCTTAGATGCACATGTTAGCATGATTGGAGGAAGTTGACTATTTTTAACGTATATGAGGCTCTATGCCAAATACCTATGATTACACTTAGATTATGCAAATATAAATTCATGTGAATTTGAGATAGAAGGATCAAAAGCTTAAATGCAACTATTTTTTAAGTTTTTACATTTCTTCATGCATTACTTTTATTTTTAAAAACAAATTTAAAATAATATTAAAGCATATAGATATCCTTATAAGTATGGTTCACTGTTTAATATTTAGTCATAACCACGAAATGAGAGAATTTATAAATAAATAAATATATTTATTCTTTTAAACCTCCACATTTTCTATAAATATTAAAGCAAGCCATTAAAATAAGGTTTGTGAGTAGCTTAGTCCATGTTGTTTGAATGAACAAATTGAAACAAATGGACTATACCATTCAAACTAAAGTCTAGTGGGGACATAGAAAACAAATTCTACAAAATTAACTATTACTTGAGTTTGTAAGGCATGTCTTCAACATAAGTAATTTAAGATGAAGATTATGACACATACTTCAAAATTTCAACAATGGTGGCAAGGTGTTATAACCCTAAATTGCTCCATACATGCATATCTGACATTTGGCCCTCTTACTTGCTATTTTTGCCAAGCGATCACTGAGTAGCTCTTCTAGAAAACACTATTTTTGAAGATGTATGTACCCTGCACCACTACTTCCCATGTACATACACTTGTTGCACCACTACAGCCCACGTACGTACGCTAGTTGCACCATTACATCCCGTGTATACTCACAAAATATGAAAAAATTAAAAAGTTGCAAGGAATTCATTGAGATTACGGGCTATTGGGTAGTCTCCCAACTGTCCCACTGCCTATAGCACATCACCCAACTAAATAACCATCCTTTTGTCATATAAAAGGAGGTTTTGGGGTCTCATTCCTAAGATAAGTATAAGAACAGTGAAACTCTACCCATTTCACATCCCCTCCTCGCCCCAAGAATTGCAGCCACCTTGGGAGATTTGCATCAGAATTTCCCATTCTTGCCCTTTTTCCTCCATCATAAGCCTATGCCATTTCCCTAGAAGAAGTGTGAGAGGAGAAAGATACATGGAAGCGCAGTTGGATCTTGGTGAAGAGGATCCCAGACTAGGTTCACAGAGCAGTCGTCAATCTCATTGTAAGTAAACACTGTGATATCAATAAAAGGAATACTTTTTCTGTCCCGAAATAAGATGTGTCAAATATCTACGTTTGATTTATGCTTTATACTAACATCTAACCCATGATTTATATATGAAATGCATGTCTGTAGTTCCATGTTTATCTATTTGTGGATGCAGGCCAACCTTGGGAGGAGGCTTGTAGTCAGCGAAGCAATCAAGCGCGAAAGGATCAACACCAGATGTGGAGTAAAAGGTAAAGTTACCTTATCTTTTCACTTTGTCTTTCATATATGAATGTGGGGTATAGTCAGGGTACTTAGAGAGGTAGGAGACTTTTAGATGGTCAGATATGCCTACATGTTGAACCCTAGTGTAGTCCATATGGGGGTTTTCCCGCTATAGAATAACCGGTGACCGTACTAGGGATACCTCTAGGGTTTTAGGGGATTTTATGGGTGTTTGATTGGTTTTTACCTTTTGAGTTTCTTTTCGAGTCTGCTCAGTCTTTAAGGGATTATGGTCACCTGTTGGTGCCATACCAGGTCTCCCTGCCATGTTAATTTACCTGTTTGTCTTCTTTTTTGAGGAGTTACACAAGTGTACGTGGCCTATAGTGGGTCTGCAAGCGTACATACGTGCCCTGCCTTTAGACAGCCTGCGTACATACGCAGGCTGCTGAAGTATCAGTTGTGTGCCTGTGTCAAGAAATTTTTCTTTAAGAAGAGGCAATCAACCTCTTCCTTGATTGAAGTCTGACTTCTCAGGGTTTCTTGATTAAGTATAGTGTCTCTGTTTTTACAGTCGAAGCCTGGGTTTGATGTCAGTTTGGTTATCTTTTAAAATATTTCTTGTTTTTTCTTTGAAAGGGTTTTAAACGAGTATGTGAGTCTTTGATCAACCTGTTTGGTTTTCAGTGACTCCCTGCGATCCACAGTGGGCCAGAAGTCAGTATTTTGGTCTTGTCTTGTTTTTTATTTTTTTTCCCCCTTTCGCTTTCTTTAAAGAAAAAGAAAAAGAATTTATTTCAAGTTTCTTGTNTGGGTTGATTATTTTTCTTGTTAGGAAAAAGAGTTATTTTTCTTAAGTTCTTTACTGATTGCTTAGGACATCAAATAGCTCATAGTCGAGCGAAATTTCATTTTAGGTTTTCCTTTACAAGATCTTAGAAAAAGTAGTTATGAAAAGTTGGTTAAAGAGTTAGTTACAAATCTTTATTATTAAAGAAGTAATTTTTCTTTCAGTTTCATTTATTCCTCCTTTGTCTCTCAAAACACACCGCTAGTTTCATTGTCGTTTCCTTGACTTAAAACAATCCATTTAAAATTAACGCTAATTTAAAATCAACTAGACATGATGTTTGTAGGGTCAATCAACTAGTCTAGGCTAGAGCCTTGAATTAGGTTGGAGAGGAAACTCTCCAAAGCTTACAAAGAAACATTGGAGTCAATGCTAGGGAGTGTAAAAATTCCAGTAAAGGTGAAAGTTATCTAGGACCCCCCTCTAACATAGGGGATAAACACAAGGTCGCGTGCACAAAGGTAGTGGAGATAACCCCTCCAAAGATGGACCAAGCATAGTGGGGAACACATATTGAGGACTTGTTGTGGGATATTATTGGTCTCATTTGCCATGGAGCTTCATGGATCTCAAATCCGTTTGAGTTCCTCAGTTGTCTTCCGAACCACTTGCTTCTGATACCCTCAGTAGGTTTTGCGCTTAGTTACCCTTCTCATTGTGGTCCACCCGACTGTCGACTATACCTGCCTGGTGACTGTTCGCGAGTTGGAAACTTGGTTGCTTTTATTTTAGACACTTACACAGGTGACTGAGGGGGTATACCACGGTACCTAGGGTAGACATCGGGCCACGCTTTGCAAAGTATACCTGAAGGGTGCTTCCGTGTTCGAGTTGCACTTGCACCGGTAAGTTTCTCTAGTGTTGGCTGGCGTAACTATTCTTCCAAATAGTTAGTGGTTTGCTTGCTTTGTCTCATATGAACTTTTTTAGTGTGTGTTTGGTCTTCAACATTAGAAAAAGCCTTATTGTGTCATTGATCTTCTCACACAATGGAAGATCAAGAGCTCCGTCGGTCGCGAAGGCTTCAAGGCATGTCGCGGGTTAATTTGGAGTCACCGCCGCCACCGTTACGGCGAAGACTTGACCAGCAAGGGTCATTTGAGGTGACCGGGCTGCAGGAAACTGTGCCTAAGCCAACTCTGAGATGAGAACACTTGTATCTGGAGGAACCGACTATTTATGACCTTGGAGCGGAAGCTCTCAATCCATATAACCCTCTGATCACTGACTTGTTGGTGCCACTTTTGATACAGCTTGCCCCCCCAAGGGTAACACATCCCGAGCATCAAATAATCCTGTAGGAAGTGATGGAAGCAAATGTTGCTACTTCGTTAGGGAGTCCTCACACTCCCTCTACGACTACCACTACTGGGGGCATTCTGCCTCCTAACCCACCTTCATCGGTCCAGACCACTATGGTCTTGACCGCCTCTACTTCGGATAGCAGTCTCGTTCCATCTATGGCGGCGATCACTGTACCATTCATACAGAGTGTGACTTGTCCTTTGTTTTCATACGGGATGCCCAACTTTGATACGAGCTTGGTCCTCACCTACTCCACCCTACATACCATGGGTCTGGGGGTAGGGAGCTCAAACGCTTCTCTGGAAGGGTCCATGGGGGACACTTCAGCCCCCTATAACACTTTCCCTTACAACGAAAGTCATATACCTCCTTTTCCCCCCTCTCTCTGCGGTACTCCTCAACAACCCGTCTAGCCAAACATGAACTACAGCTTGTTCAAAGAACGTATTCAAGGACCTTATTCCTACACCACGTTGGTGGGTTCAATGTCATTCTCTTTGTTCAATGCATACGAAATAACGCTTTCTCGTCAGTTGTCATCTCAGCTGGGGGAAACCCTAGTTTTGGACCACAAAATCCTGGGCAAGGTACTATTCCTACACAGTGGGAAAACACAAGAGTCTTCTCCTCACAAGGACCTTGGAATCCATGGTAGGGATAAGTTCCCTCATCAGGGATGTCAACCAGGGGCAACCCCTTCCATGGTCAATGGAACTCTGGGAAAATATTAGTACCTATGCCCATCAGATCAACAGGGGGTAACCCTTTCCTGAATATTTGTAACACAACACAGGGAGCAATCCCCGCCCAGCCCTCAACGTCCAACTATGGGAATCAGTCGACGAGTTCCCAAAAAATGCAGTATCTGTTCACTGGCCAAGGCCATGGTATTTACCAAAACCCTAGCCAGTAGCCTAACTTTTCCTGGCAACCTGGTGCCAGCCAAATTCCAGGCTGCTTTCCTCCTGTACATAGTCAACAGCCCAAACTACCCTTTCTGGCGATGTTACATTTGCCAGACTTGTCAACGTTGTTAAACGAACCAATCTATCACAATTTGCATTGGCCTCCCATGCCGACGAAGTTGCCCTCATACATTCCGAAGTTCAAGGGTAAGCCTAACAAAGATCCAGGCGATCATGTGACCACGTTTCACCTATGGTGCTCGTCGAACTCTCTGCGAGACAACTCCATTCAATTGAGTCTATTTCAATGCACTCTTATCAGGAGTGCCACGAAATGGTACATTGAGCTTGACCGCTCGAGATACTCTTGCTTTAGCGAATTGGCAATGGTTTTTCTCAACCATTTCCAACTACCTGTGAGATATGATGCCGACACCGAATTGCTTGCCAACTTCAAGAAAACGAAGGTCGATCATATCTTAGATCACATCCGAGAATGGTGGCACCAGAAGAGTTTGATAAAAGTACCAGTTCCACCAGATTTCCTGCTAGAGTGGTTCCTCAAGTATTTGGTACCACAGTTATCCAAGGACGTTGCAACGTCAGGGATCTTTTCCGAGGAAGAGGTGATAATGAGAGCTCAACAGCTTGAATTTATATACTCTCAGTCTAGTTTAATACATGAAGTTTTTCCAGATGCGCCACAATCTATCCTTGACAAATCCAGACAAAAGACTCGACCACATGTCGATGGTATAGTTGGTTCAGCACAAGAAAATCCCATTGATCCATTATCAAATCAATTGCAACAATTTTCGATAAAATAGACAACTGCCAACCAAACCTCTAGTTCAGTTGCTCCCCTACTCAAACGTTGTACGTACACAATGTGCAATTGACGAACTCGAAGGCCAACTAGCAGCTTGACGAAAAGAAGAAACATCGAAACAAGAAGGGTAAGGGGGATAAGAAACCCACCAACAATGCTAGCGGGGGAAACACATAGAAAATAAAGTCAAAGTATCTATGTAACCTTTGCATAGAAGACCATCTGACTCACCTGTGCCCTTAGCTTGCGGAGACCCAGAAGTTATTGGCACAGTAGTAGCCTGATGTGTTAACAAACCCATTTCCACATGGGAAAAAATTGACTCAAGCCTCTTCGAGCGTGGATGGGGGTAGTTAGGGACCCCCTCCATCTTCTAGTAACCCCTCGGCCGCAAAAGTTTATATGTTGAAGGGTGACACTCACATACCAACTAGGGAACACGATTACGGAATGCTAAACACTATTGAAATGGGAAAAGAAGTTGAAAACCCATCAGTTCCTCTCCATACTGAGAAAACGATGGGTGAAACAATGACACACATCCCGAAAGAGGTGTTCAAGAAAGCTTCACATAATCCAAATGCGAGGGTCGCCTAGAATTACTTTGTGGTGGAGGATTTGTCACAAACCCCTTGCACGATGTCTTCTTTGGAGGTCCTCCAGATCTTCCCTTCGCAGAGAAAGGCCCTGTTAGTTGCCTTAGGATCTGTTGAGACCTGTAATTTGGGAACGATCATGCTTGATACGACCGACTTGAAACCTCGTCTCCCATACCACATTGTGTTTCGGATAGTAGTGTCTCACCCCACAAAATCTTTTACTCAGAACATTTTCCGCACGATGGTTGATCAGGGCACCTCGACATGCATGATATTGTTGGCATGTTGGAGGGCCATTGGCCAACCCATTTTTTCTCCGTCACCTAGTCTACTTACTTCTTTCGATGGTCATTCTTTCAAACCACATGGAATCATCCCTTCTTTCCCTATGTAGTTAGGATGGAAGACCATGTGCATCGAAGTTGAAGTGGTCGATGCACCTCTCGACTACAACATATTGTTAGGAAGGAGTTGGGCATATGCAATGCATGCAGTGGTCTTGTTGTTTCCACATGAGGACCGAATCTTAACCATTGATAAGTTGTCCTTCTCCAGGCCTGACCCTTTATTGGGGGCATCCATGGTCCCGATGATTGATAACCCACAGCCCGACATCGTCAACGTGGCAGTTGGTTTGTGACCACCTTTTTTGGGTACGTTTGATTATCTGCCTTCTTCTGGTGATGTCAAGATGATATTGGTTGCCCTCGAATAGCCTAACGATGAACTATTTCAAGTGTCGTCATTCTGTACGACTTACTTTAATTATTTGTGGACTCTTCCTTCCCCATCAGCCTCGATGGAAGGGACAGGGAATCCTCGCATGTCCATTCCCTTGTCCACGACAGAAGTTGCATACTCTATTGTCCAATAAGCTTCAGCCGACCCCGATCTGACTCATGCACCAGAGTTAGATCCAGTTCTCGAGCCTATTTGGGCTCAATATTCCCTGGCCACTACTGATTCTTTAGACTTGGTCTTGCCCTCTAACGAGGTGATTATAGAGGCATTGAATGGTCTGGACAGACCCTAGGTTGATCTCCATCACAGATCTTATTTCCTCCCAGAGTTAAGAAGAATAGAGGCAGGAGAATTCGTGTTGACTATGAGTGGAGATAGGTCGTGTCCTATTAATCCTCTAGCTATGCATGCAGTTTATGCCGAGGGTAATATGGAAACCATCGCTGAAACGATACCTATTGACATCTCCATAACCCCTGGCATCATGGAGAATGTCTTTATCAGAGCAGACTGCTCCCCCAAGGAGATTCATATCTATACAAATTTATTTAAGGAATTCCGCGATGTTTTTTCCTGGTCTTACAAGGAAATTCCAAGCATTGATCCAAGAATCATCGAACATGAAATAATGACTTATCCTGACGCCAAGCCGGTCTGACAAAATATTTGTCCGGTGAATCCTCAGAAAGCAGCAACTATTAAGGCTGAAGTACAGAAACTGCTCAAAGTCGGTTTCATCTACCCCATTCAGTTGACTTAATGGGTGTCAAATCCTGTTCCGGTCAACAAAAATAAGGGAACGATTCGCGTGTGTACGGAATTATGTGATTTTAATAAGGCCTATCCAAAGGATAATTTCTCCACCCCATTCATTGATCAGATTGTCGATGAATGCATGGGTTGTGAGGTCTTTTATTTTATGGATGGTTTTTTTGGACACAACCAGATACAGATTAATCCTGAAGACCAGCATAAAAAAACTTTTATCTGTCCATAGGGTACATTTTCTTATCGAAAGATGCCTTTTGGCCTGAAGAATGTTGGAGCCACTTTTCAGCGGGCCATGACTTTTTCTTTCCACGACCTTAGACATATAGTCAAGGCTTATCTCGATGATTTAGCGTCATGATCTCATAAAAGAGCCGATCATCCTACACACCTCTAACTAATCTTTAAGCAATGTCGCTACTATCAGATTCTCTTGAATCCAAACAAGTGCAGTTTTTGCGTGATGTCGGGTCGTCTGCTAGGTTTCATAGTTTCGACAATAGGTATCATGGTCGATCCTCTAAAGGTTGAGGCGATAGTTCAGTTGCCTCCCTCGTGCATAGTTCCTCAACTTCAAAGCTTACAAGGTAAAGTGAATTTTCTTCGGTGTTTTATCGTAAACTATGCCAAGATCACTAAAGGGTTCATGAGTTTACTAAAGAAGGGAGTCCCTTTCCATTGGGACAAAGCCACTCAATGCTCTTTTGAAGCGTTGAAACGTGCTCTTGCGTCTGCCCCTCTGCTCCAACCTCCTAATTATAATAAATATTTCTTATTGTATTTGTATGTTGCAGAGTCGACCATCAATATGGTCTTGGTTCAAGAGGATGATCTTCTTGAAGAGCATATGATTTATTACGTAAGCCGAGGCCTAGTTGGACCGGAACTCAGCTACTCCTATGTTGAGAAGATTGTGTTGGCAACAGTGAATGTTGTCCAACAGTTCCTTCATTATATTCTTCTTTGTAAGACCACTGTCATTGTCGTTGTGAATCCATTTAAATATGTGTTGACACGATGCGTCATTGGCAGAAAAATCAATAGATGGATCGTTATCCTCCAGGAATTTGACTTGGATTTTGTTTCCACGAAATCCAAAAAGTCACTCGTCTTTGTGGAACTTATCTCGAAACTTTCATTCAATTCAGGTGATGTTACATTCGAAGAATCACCGATTAAAGGAGATCTTTTTTTGATTTCATCTTCGGACCCCCAGTATGGATATATACTAGTCTATCTCTAGAATTTGAGGTGCCCTGCCTCTGCTTCTCGCGATGAGCGTCGACCTATATGCCATCAGGAAAAAAACTATCTCATACTTTATGACACTTTGTATCGTCGAGGTTTAGATTCCATCCTCCGTATGTGCATCACTCATGAAGAAGCAGAACTCGTTCTTAACAACTTCCACACTAGAGCATGTGGTGTTCATTTGTCTGGGTTGGAAACAACCCAAAAGATTCTATGAGCCGGTTAATTTTGGCCGATATTAATCAAGGATTACGTTGAATCGGTCAATAACTGCCACCCATGTCAGATCTTCTCTCGGAAGATGAGGGAACACCCCGCTCCCATGTTTCCCATCATTACAGTTGGTCCCTTCACCAAGTGAGGGATTGATTTCACTACATGCCACCCAGCCTCATCCAAGGGGCATCGATATGTCATCATAGCAGTAGAATACTTCATAGAGTGGATCGAAGCTATGCCAACATTCAATAATGATGGTGAGACAACAACTCTCTTTATTTTCAATCAGATAATAGCAAGTTTCGACATCCCGAAGGAGATTATCACTGACCAATGCAGTCACTTTCAGAAAAAAATGATGTATGAGTTAACGTAAAATCTTAGGTTGAGGCAAGAGCATTCATCATCCTACTACCCACAAGCGAATGGTCAGGTGGAGACTGTGAATAAGTCCCTCAAGACTATTCTACAGCGAACGATCAATTCTACCAAGTCAAATTGGCATTTGATGTTGTACTCAACGTTGTGGGCCTACCGAACGTCTGTAAAGACTGCCACCGGTTTCTTACCTTTTCAACTCGTTTACGGGTTGGAAGTAGTTTTTCCTATAGAATGCCATATCCCATCTCTAAAGTTGGCAATACAGTTATTTCTAGACACTTCACTGCTTGAGGATTAGGAACGCTTATTATATCTCGATCAGATCGATGAGAAATGACATGATGCAGACTTGGCTAATGAGGCTCACAAGAAAAGAGTCAATTGTCAGTATGATCGGTCCATTCGTCCTCATATTTTCTCCAAAGGTGACCTTGTCCTAGTCTACGACCAAGATAAGGATCCCCTGGGGTTAGGCAAGTTCAAACACATGTGGTTCAGACCTTTCATCGTGAAGGAGGTATTAAAGAAGGGTGCTTATCTTCTGGTTGAATTTGAGCGAAATGCTTTGGCGGAGCCTAGAAATGGGCTCTACCTCAAAAAGTATTACTCGTAGGTGGGTCTCCTTGGGTGAATTCTTGTACATATGTATAATTCTTATACAATTATTTTTTGTCTTTTTGTTTTATGGACGTGTCGTTATTTATGTTATCTTTTTCACTGTGGCAGATGTCAAGTGAATCAAAAAATTTCGTTGGGTTCATGGATGGCACTAGCCAACACACTCGGAGGCTTGCTTCTGTAGCTTGGGTGATTTTCACACCTCAAGGCCAGTTCCTATCTTATGGAGGTATCTATTTAGGTGAAACCATGAACAATGTCTCTGAATATAGTGCAATAATAAAGTTGCTTTGTGACGCTCTGTCACATGGTATCTCTCACCTATGGATCTACTTATATGCTCAGCTGGGTGTGTCCCAGTTAAATGGGGTTTAACGCATTTATGATCCTACTCTACACTGACGATTCCTTAGGTTACGTCTCTTAGAATGATATTTTTATTACATTATGTATATCCATGTTCCTAGGAGACTAAATCAAATGACAGATACTCTATCTAATCAAGTGTTAGATTGGCATATTGCACACACATAAAAAGAAGCACACACATACACATGTACATACATTTGTAAAAATGTGATCTATAAGACATAAAAGATGTAAATACACATATATATATCAAAAGTCTCAAAGTACATAGGTGGGCACAAGCGCCTAAAAAATAATATGTCTGGTATACATCGCAGGGCTTATGCCCTAAAAAATATATAAAAGAGTGCCCTCAGCATGTAAGTGGTCCACCCTAGCTAAGCACGAGGCCTGTTGGCCTTGCCATAGTGAACGACAGTGTTTTCCAAATGCCGAAAAAGCTAAACCTAGGTCCGTGGCACCCAAAATATGTGAGGTTGCATCAATGGTGGGAGATCCTTGATCTCGGCCATGGGCATTGTACGAGTGAGTGCGGTGAGGTTCCGCTCCATCCATCTCAATACTCTCTTAGCCTCTCCGGCTGGAGGACCCCTTGTTGTTGTTGCTGGTCCGGTGGTTGTTGCTGGTACTACCTTTGGTCGAGGACGTCGCCTGGTTCTCATGAAATCTATTGGACACACTAGTCCCACATCTGTACATAACAGATACATAGTTGTCAGATACTCTGGTACATATAAAAATGATATATATAAAAAGAAACTAAAAAATTAAATAACTTAAAAAAATAAATGTACCCATCTCTCCTCACTCAGCTCCAAGAGGTACGGGCATGTCCGGACCCCTGGAAAAGTTGATCCCGACATAGGGGTAGTCCTCTATCGTCGGAATCTTCCATTCCCACTAGTCTAAAAATACATCATCAAAGGCCTCTATCGTCCTCCCTCCCCCCTATCACGGCAACAATTCTTCCCATATACACACTATTGGGAGCGATGCCACATGCCCCTACACAGTCTCTCATGGAGTAAGAATAGGTACCCTCTCAAAGAAGAATGAACATAAAATGGTACCAAATATGAAGTTTTTGTTACTCCTCCCACGACACTCGGTGAGCTGTCTCTTCATGCAGTCAAGCATGGTCATGCTCCAGTAGAACAATCATGCATTTAAGCATTGAACTGCACAATGCATATGTGCCTGGGAGGCCTGATGTAAGGCCACAGATCCAGTGATCCACCTAATAAGTAAAACTATCACTTTTAGTGATAGGTTGGTAATTTTGTGGATCAACACCCGAGAACCTACTTTCTCAGTGTCGGCCTCGCAATACATTTCGATCAACTCAGTGATGTTGTGGGGCCCAAGGGGAAATGCACACAAGTTTACTGGTTCCCTTGTCCTCGAGAGGCCACTCAGGAAGTAGATATCCTCAGTCGTTGGAGTCAATGATTGCCCCTCAAGCATAAACGCCTCAACGTTAGGGTGCCAATAATCCACCAAGGCATTTAACAGCCCGGGTTGTTCCCTCATGAATGGACACCAAAAAAACTTCCATAACCTGCATTGTCTCAATGCGGCCATAGCTGTAGGGCCCTCATCGACCAAGATATCTATATCCTCGTGCTCCCTCTCTCTCTAGTGGACATACATCCTATTACATGATAAGTTCATGGGGGGAGTTAGCTCTTGCTTTTCATTTTTTCTATGCTATTGAGGGTGTATGCGGGTTGTCTTGGACACAGTCACGTATTCATATGGGAAGATTTTTTTCTTCCCATGGGCATATACGAGTTGTCCTTGTACAACCTGTGTACACGTAGGTCTGCCCTTTTTTAAAAGGGCACACCCCCCAAAAAACCAAAATAAATGCAGAAATGAAGTATGGAAATGCAAGAGGGGTTAGTTTGTACTTACTTGGTCTGAGCGGAAGTTCGTTTCGTCCTCTGAAGCCCCTGGAATCAACTCTTTTAGAAAAGGGGGTCTTTTTATCGTTTTGGTTAATTCTCAATTTGCAATGGTGAAAATGTGTTGGCAACTTCTATTCATAGACTTTTTTGGCATTTTTTGCCACTTTTTCGAACCCTTTTGTCGTATTTTCTGGCTTGAAAATAATTTAACATGGTTCTTGAGTTTATCATTGGATGTTACGATACACTTCACTTTTGGTTTGGAAAACGTTTTGGGAGATGGGTCACTTTTAAACATTCTTTGCTAAAAGTCGTTTTTCCAAATTTTTGCATTTAAGTTAGGATTCCACCTCAACTTTTTTCATCTCGTTGTCTTTTCCACTTTTCCATAGGATCGATCCCATCAAATTGCGACATAGAAACTTCATTGCTACTTTATAAGAGTTGTAATTTAGTGGTAGAGCTTACCTCCAGATCGATGCCCTAGGTAGATCCTGGTTGCATTTTGGTGTCCATGCCATCGTTAATGACTTTAGGCTCGGGAATCCTTGTTAGTCCTATCCTAATTACCAGATTGAGCCTCATACGTCTGATATGTCATCAATCTTGACCTCATCCTTGGGACTCCAAAAAACGAGTCTTCTTTAATCCCTTTTCAGACTCTCTAAACATGAAAAGATTGTCGAGCGATCTTGTTGTCCTTCACGCTCGCCAAAATAAAACTTGAAGGCATGTCTGTACGGCGGTAGTTTACCCCTTTTTTGGTCTGGATGGTTAACTTTATGAACAAAGGTATACTCTAGGAACTTTGGTTCGCTAGAAGTGTATTCTCAGGTATAAGTTTAACCCTTTTTTGGGCCTGAGGGACTAAATTTACGAAAAAGGAACCCCCACGGAGTCCATAGTTAAGCTCTTTTCAAACTCCCTAAAATTGAAAATATTTCCAAGTGACCTTGTTCCTTCACACTCGTTAAAATGGTCCAGAAGAACATCCCCTACGGAGTCCATAGTTAAGCTCTTTTCAGACTCCTTAAAATTGAAAATATCGTCAAGTGAACTTGTTCTTTCACACTCATTAAATTGGTACAAAAAAACATTTACTGGCATGAGTTTACCCATTTTTTTCATCCTAAGGAGGAAAAAGGTACACCTCAGGATATTTGTCTCACCAGGATAGTTCTCCTAAGTAGTTTTTATACTTTTTCAAGCTAAGGAGACTAAATCTAGAAAAAGGCTGTGAGTCCATAGTTGAGCTCTTTTCAGACTCCTTAAAATTTAAAAGATTGTCGAGTGATCTTGTCTATGTCACACTCATTAAAATGGTTTTGAATAGACATATTTTCGGTGCTATTTTATCCCTTTTTTGAAACCAACTATACTACCTTCGAAAAAGGTACCCCAACAGAGTCTTCTTTTATGATTTTTTAGACTCTCGAAAAATGAAAAACTACCGATCTTACCTTCTCTGGGCTCGTGAAAAATACATTGAAGGGGGTTTCATCATGTCGTTCTAATCACAGTTGCATCTCTATGTCTTTGGCCTAATACCGACTCCATGTTTCTCCCAACTGAACCTTTGAAGCCTGCCTTATATGGAAGCCTTGTAGCACTTTGCCTCTGTGACCTGACACCTTTGACCCATGGAGGAATTTTCCCGAGTGTCCTTTTCATGCACATGTCTCCTCGCTATGAGAATTAGTGTGTTCCTTGCGCTTGGAACTAGTATTCTTGCAACACTCGTTCCTACTTTGTAACATAGCATTCTTATATTCTTTTTCAAACTCTTTAAAAATATTGAAAAAGACAAAAAAAAAAAAAAATACCCCAAAAAGAGGACGGGAAATTCATTTTCTTTTTATGGCAGCATAATGAGTCTCCTTTGGACAAAGCACATCCTTTTTGTTTGTCGACAAGATTTTGGATTTAATATGACCTTAGGAAGTTATTCTCGCTGCATAGAGTTGTGTCCTCCTCCATTTGGTTATTCTTCCAAACACATGGAGAGTTTGGGTTGCCTTCTACATCGTGAACTTATGTCAATGTCATGTTGCACGAGTCTAATCATATTTTGTGCTATTTTCCAAGGGAAGTTTTACCCAACCTAAGTCGTCCTTTCTGCAGTTTGTCTCTTTCCCTCATGCCCGACCATTCTGAAAGTCCAATCAAGTCCTTGTTTGAAATCAATGAAGTTCTTGCCTGATCATCGAGATCCTGTTGTATGTTCCCAGCAAGCCATAGAAGACCTCTGGGTAGTGAATTCATACACTCACATTACACTCCTACCCGGTTTTTGAATATCTTGAATTTGTTGCTTGAGCTCTGAAGGCCTCATATCCAGCCATCAGGTGTCACTGGCTTCTTGAAGATGGATACTATGCATGTATATCTTTGATTTCAAGATGTAGATCCACTGTGTATTTCTCGTGGATACACTTTATATAGTTATATGACATGATCTGCAGTGTATTTGATTGGCAACCATGATTTATTTCATCCCGAGCATGGGTATGCCTGCCTTGGTGAGACAATTGTTATTTTTGCAGATGGCACCTCCCGAACTCTGGTCCCGGGCTCACTCGCTTCGTACTTTGGTAAATATTTTGTAATGTATTTCGGCCACAAATGTTCTTCTAACCTCACACATTAGGGGGCATTTTTTATAATCCTAAATTTCTCCATACATGCATACCTGGCATTTGGCCCTCTTACTTGTTATTTTTTCCAAGCCATCACTGAGCAACTCTTCTAAAAAACATTATTTATGAAGATGTACACGCCCTGCAACACTAATACCCGTGTACATACGCTTGCTTCACCACTACAGCCCGCGTACATATGCTAGTTGCACCATTACAGCCTGCGTATACTCACAAAAGTTGCAAAAATTAAAAAGTTGCAAGGAATTCGTTGAGATTACGGGCTATTGGGTAGTTTCCCAACTGTCCCACCGCCTATAGCCCGTCACCCAACCGAATAACCATCCTTTTTTCATACAAAAGGAGGTGTTTGGGTCTCATTCCTAAGATAAGCATAAGAACAGTGAAACTTTGCCCGTTTCACATCCCCTCCTCACCCCAAGAATTGCAACCACCTTGTGAGATTTGCATCAGAATTTCCCATTCTTGCCATTTTTCCTCCATCATAAGCGTATGACATTTCCCTAGAAGAAGTGTGAGAGGAGAAAGATACGTGGAAGCGCAGTTGGAGCTTGGTGAAGAGGATCCCAGACCAATTTCGCAGAGTAGTCGTTGATCTCATTGTAAGTAAACATTGTGATATCAATAAAAGGAATATTTTTTCTGTCCCGAAACATGATGTGTCAAATATCTACTTTTGATTTATGTTTTATACTAATATCTAACCCATGATTTATATATGAGATTCATGTTTGTATTTCCCTATTTATCTATTTGTGAATGTAGGCCAGCCTTGGGAGGAGGCTTATAATCAACGGAGCAATCAAGCGCGAAAGGATCGACACCGAATGCGAAGTAAAAGGTAAAGTTACATGATCTTTTCACTTTGTCTTTCATATATGAATGTGGGGTATATTCAGGGTAGTTAGAGAGGTAGGAGACTTTTAGACGGTCATATTTGCCTACATGTTGAACCCTAGTGTAGTCCATAGGGGGGTTTTCCCGCTATAGCACAAGGCTAAAACTTTGGAAAAAAAAACATAATATTTGACCTTTGAATTTAAACCTAAAATACAAAGGTTGAATCATACAACAACTTTCAACATTTTGTAAGTAGAGAATCATGTACATAAAATAACTATTGAAAGATGTAATGTGTTAAAAAATACTCCATCCATTTTCAGATTGATTTCATCTTCTAGACTTTTTTATGTTAGGGTCTACTTGATAGCATACAATCTCTCTCCCTCATCATTAACATAATGATCTTGTGACACGTTCTTCAACAAAGTGTCCAACAAGTGCAATGGAAGAGGAACCCCTTAAAGAAATGAAGTTATAGTGAATCCAAAAAAAACCACTAATGGAAGAAGGAAGTCTCTACCGATCCATGGTGAGACCAATCCATATAGAGGAACTAGAAGTTCCTACCCTCAAATACCATTAGACATTATAGTGGCCAATCCCACTATCAAATTTGGAATAAAGGTGTCTCGAGTTTCACCACTGCAACATACATGCAATTAGAGAACTACTAAAAGTACCTCAAGAGTTATAATGTATGATTCACAAAGTTTGAGTCATTGTTTCAAGTATGTATCACCTTCAAGTAGATATTTATTTCCATCAACATGTATCATACAATTTTTGAACCACTTATAAGGCCATTAAAAATATATATATAATTTTTTGACAAGTTTAATTTTCTAGTAAAATTAGTGTGTACTATTCATCCACATAAAGAAAGGCCACTATTTTAACCTTTAATGAAAAACTTTTGGTTTCAACACAATTAGCTATTAATTGTTCACCAATGGCCCAAAAATCACCAGACACCAATACAAAGAAGCTATCCATAGATCACCTTTTGCAAAAACCATTTCAACTAGACCCACTATAGCCCAAAACAATGGCCACTCATTGTACGTCTTCTATACAAAGCCCAAAATACACTTAACCTATTATCATCCTTTCTAGAATTAGAGTAACCAATCACAACTTATTTCTTTCCATCAATTATGTTTTTTACTAGTGTATTAAAAAAATCTAGCCAAAGTGATAGGAGTAGCCTCTAGATTTGCAAACTTCTCAAATAATGCTACAAAACATAGGGGTTTTTTCACATGGCATTCTTGTTGTAATAAATCAAACACTAAAACATTTGACGCTACAATTTCCAATGAAATAATACAAGCTCCAAACTTGTCAACAAGAAGCTTAGATATCACCTGGAATGTGTCTAGAACATCTCAAACCTCATCTATATTTGGGATTTAAGGCCCAAGCAAGGGACATTTACCTTGTACTTTTGACAAGAGCCATGCTTGTTTTTCCTCTAACCACTCTTTGTAGGATCTAATGTTTGAATGCCTTGTAATTTCATCAAAAATATCAGTGTGTTTTTCATATTCTTGTCTAATATCTAGCCTAACAAGTGACAAACTGAATGTTGAAACTTGATGCATAAAATCAAGAAGACTACCATTTGGAATTTGTTGGTTCTTAATAGAACACAAAAATCGGTAGAAAAGTTCTAGTGGTTCCAAAAACTAGAAGCAAAAGAAAGATGATTTCAACCAAACTAACAATACATGTATGCCAACAACAAATACAAAAATATGCATATCTTAGGAATCTACTTTTACCTCATTTGTAAAGGTTGCTTCCTCTAGTATCTTAGAAATTCCATTAAAAAGTAATTGCCAAGTGCATTTGTGAATATTTTATAATTTGTCTTGTACATTACCCAATATCACCTTAAA
>SNQJ01S0157959.1:0-22069 GCA_010110895.2 Picea sitchensis
TACAGGAAGGTAACCTTGGTAATGCTATGATGATTACCGTGAAGTTGTCTTTTATTCTTGTTACCATAGATATGTTCTTATGAAAATGCTCTTATATTGGAAATACTTTTTTTTCTCTTGTTGCTCTTGTCTCGGGAAAGTTATCTTGTAATTCCATGGAGGTTACCATGGAGATATTGTTGTTCTTGTTTCTTGTTCTGAGAAGGATATCATGGAGGAATGATTGGTTACAAAACTGGAGGAGTGTTGTTCCTATTTCTTATTATTGTATTTTTATTTTGGCTCTTGTTCCAGGAAGGTCACAAGTGATGGCTCTGAGAAGGAGCTACTGTGACGATTTTTCTCTTTATTGTTTTTATTATTATAAGAATATTTTTCTTGTCTACTATTTTCCCTTGTTGTTGGTCTTGTTCCGGGTAGGTCACATGTGATATCTCTAAGGGGAGCTATAGTGACGGTTGTAGGAGGAAACATATTAGATGGTCTCTAGTTTGAGACATGGAGCAGACTATGTTGATGGGTCCTAAGTCCCTTGATTCAATAGAAATAACCAAACCTGCCATCGAGGCCCAATTAGACTCTGCAACATTTAATAATGGAATGGTTCTCCAGATCTTGTGATCCAACCAATTTATCAATGGGCTTTATGTTTTCTTGTGAAGTCTCTTCCTTCAGTTCAGACTATCGTTTTTTGTATTTTCTCTTGGGTGGGATCAATATGAGATATAATCCGGTATAAACCAACTTGGCAACAAAATAGAATTAAGCTTAACTACTGGGGAAGAGGTTGAACTTTGGATAACTCGCTACTCAAGCACGCAGACAATAATTTTATACCACATGCCTAGTACTAATGCATTAACCATGTGAGCATCCAATTACTGTATGAGAAAATAATTACCAGAAAGAAAACACATATGCGATAAGACAATGGAAAGAAAAATAATTCACCTACTTAATCATCCATCAAAAAATAACACCATGATTCATCTTCATCATTAAAGTAAAGAACAACAAAATATTGCACCAGATAACTTGATAATAGATTAAATATCTCTTACTCATTACTGCATCATTCATGAAACGAGATAGGAAATAGTTCTTCTCCACATCCAATCACATGCATTTGATGAAAATAATTTTGACTCTGGTCCAGAAGGACTTATCCATTAATGGTAGCTCGAAAATAATTCTTGACAAATTGCAACAAATTGGTCGATGTTCTTATTTATAACATAAAATTCAACTGAAAATAACGGCTAAGTGTAGTTTAAACAAAACAAAATTTGCCACATGGCGTCCTCTTCTAACAGTTTCTTTAACAATCAACTCGAGATATCACTTGAAAGGGTGACTTTTCTTATACTCTGACCAACTGATAAACAACTCATCGCAATTTTGGGCCCATGGAAATATGTGTTTCTCCATCGGAGCCGTGTAAATTCCTATGACCTCCACCGCATGCGCTTGGTACTTCACTAGACTGGTGTTTAACTATTGTAGCACAGTCCAAGCTCTAATCAGATGTTCCATAAATCTTTGCACTTGTCCTGGCGTTGTGTTGGTCACCTTCGCTAACTCTTCAGCCCATAATAAATCTTTCTTGGTATGCGATTCGACTATGTCGCACAAGTCGACGAAGTCGTCGGCGGTGCCAAACTTTGGGAGTCCGATATCCTTCATCGCCTGTTGATCTTTGTATTCATTTTTTCTCGAATTCCTTGGCGAAGCTACGGAGCCAATTTTGTTTGATAGTCAGAGGGATCCTTCCTGCAATCCGAATAAAAAATCGTTTAGAAGTTTCTTACAGAACAATGCTCAAAAAAATATATGAAAAGTATAAGCGTGAAGAAAACAGACTAATACATACCTGTAAATCTCACTAAGTCTAGTTGTTAGATACTTATGTGATCTCTGCAACCTTTCGGGTCACCTGCATCGTCTCTGTTAGCGCCACCATTTTTCTTCAATTAGGGTGGGTTACATCCATGCATCATAGCATGATAGATCAGGTACGAAAAACATGAGAGTCAAAATCACGCCAGTAGTCGGTTGGCCCTTGGGGTCGGGACAGGATGCCAGAGAAGAACATGTGCCAAAAGCACGAGTAAGTTCCAAAAGGATTGGATACTATTATAAGAGAGGTTTTTAAATGCTTCAGGTTGAGGTAGGTTTCTCAAACAAAAATCTCATCAACAAGTGCATCAACCATCATTAGCTCATTATGGAGGCTGGGGGAAATGAAAGGAAACGAGATGATCGTACCACACATCCTCCACAATTATTATCAACTGCATCTCACACGGCTCCGATCATGCCGTCGTGAGGATGTGACATAGTAATTCTTTTAAAACATCATGTCGCAAGGCAGTTGGTGTCCCTTGGCACGTTTTGGCTCACTTCCCTGCTCCATTATAAATTTTAGATGTTCTGCTAGCATTATACTCACTAGTTGAGCTTGTGTGCCATTGGTAACTCGTCTCGTGAGCTTACTTCAATTAAATTATTTTCTTTGGGACTTTGTCAAGACATCCATGCATAAGGTGGATATGTTGTCGCACCATGGGATCTCCTCAAAACACAAGACGAGGCCTGCGAGGCAACCGAAGTTCCAGGCCTGAGCCACAAAATGTCTGGGACTCCTTATTTGCGGGGAGTGTTCCCAAGGCTTCAAAGGGAGATTCCTACCTTCGCGCAGAAACGATGGTATCGCCCCATGCTGAGGCCGAAGTGGAAGAAGTTACGTCGGAAGGAAACAAGTTGGAAATCATGCTTCCTTAGCAGCAAATACCGTGGAAGAGAGGAAGGTCCAGGAAGAATAAAGAAGTGGGAGGGGAAAACCAAATCCCGATTGAGTCACATGCACGATCAACTGCTGAGGAATTCCTAATGCACGCTATCCGGCTAGAGCCGGTAGAAACCATAATTCGAGGAAGCTGAAGCCGAATGAGAAGGACAAAAGCCTCAGGTTCTAGCGTTCGAGCACCTAGTCAGTAGCTAGAAAAGGCACAACTCACCATAGCTTAACTCTACCAGGAAAATAGAGAACTATGACGGCAGTTGGTGGAAAAGACCCTTGAGTTGTCAGCTCCTCAAGGTCATGAAGGGAACGCAATCTGGCTCAAGAGGCAATTTAGGTAGGCGCAAGATACGATCGTGTAGCTCTACGAAGCGCAAAGAGTTTCGGAAGAAAAAAAAGATGAAAACCCCTCAAGGAGAGTGAAGTATCCGGGAAGAAGGTCCGCGTGCAGAAGAGCCATGATTGGCAAACTCTTTTTACATTCTCAGACGTGATGCATAACTTTGATAATTTTCCCTTTTGTAAGGAGATTTTCATTTTCTTAATGTAACTGGGTTGGTTAGCCAAAAGGTGTAGATAGTGTCCACTGTATGTCACCTGAGCTTGACAACAATCTAATATATATAAAGTCTCGAAGTTTTGATGAATGGGCTATAGTTATAACGATTGAATGAATCATCTTTTTGTTTGTATATGAATTCCATGTGTGTTTGGTCCACATCGTTTCATGTCTTATTTGGAACGTACTTTTACGTTATTCAAACAAATCGTATTTCTTCTAAGGCAGCCTATAATTCCTTCTCAATGGTACCGTCATAACACAACTAGTTTGGGACATATGACATCAAAGACCGGTGACCTATCTTGTGGGTAATAGTCGGGTTCAAGATTGTTCAAAATGTGTGATCTGAGCTAAACCTAGAATTGTCGATGCCAAAAAGGCACTGGGGAATCGACGCTCGGGGATAAACTTATTATGTTCTCTACGAATTTACTTTCTAAAAAAAAAATTGATGCCGAAATGCTTCAGGAATCAGCCATCAACGATTACTTTCTTTCTTTGCTAACGTTTTCCCCCTTTGCCTTTCGTCGATGCCAAATGAAATCGGATATCGACGACTTCCTTGTGTAATTCTCGTCGCGAAAGAAAAATCCCTTCTACTGACACCGACGATGATCGAAAATCGGCAACCTCGGTTTTCTCGAGTGATTTTCTTTCATCCTCAATTATTCCAGGTGTCAAATTTTGGACTCATCGGGTGAAATGCTTTAGTGGTTGATTCTTTAATTAAATGTTAGTCCTTTTAAGTTATGATGGTTTTCACATGTCCAAGAAAGATTTTAAAGACTTAATGAGAATCAAAAAATGATAAGCAAAGACAACATTTTTCATACTGAAGTCGAATTATACAATGCCAAAAGATTAAGGGGTACCCAAAAAGTAAAATTTGACATAGACTTTTTAGGGTGTGTTGAGTGCCCAACAAATGGCGGTTCACTAGGCGAAAGAAGAATCTTTGTTCTTCCTTCATGCTCAGCTGATACGAAATCTGGTGGAGAACCTTACTAGTTTTAAATCAGAGCCTCTTTTACCCTTACATTTGAAATCCTTCGGTTGATGCTTCTGGGCCTTCCCGTGGGGTTTTTAACCTTTATTCCTCCTTCGTTTCTTGTAACCCTGACTCATGCCCTTTTTGACAAAATCTAGTAAAGTATTCACTGACATTAAACCTTTAGTTACCTTTACTTAATTTCTATGGTGTTGCTCCACTGCCAATGAGCTTCCACAGCCCCAGGGGAGTCACCCCGACATCACAGACCTTGCTCTGTTTCCAGCAAGCATCCATATCCCTGACAAATTTATCTGCATACCCTTTCCTACTGTTCACTCTTTTGATAATATCAATTTTATTCTGGCATGATGCCCTGAGCTAGTGGGAGAGGATGATGTCTGTTTATTTCACAAAGTGAGATGGTTAAGTTCGATCCTTTGCTAGATTTGTGTTCTAGGTTCATGTAGTCCTTTCCATATTTCAGTCTTTCCCTTAAGGTCTTACCAAACCACTAAGTAGACACTTCTGACATTTCTCCGAAGTTGTTCATTTGTGCAGGTTAGATAAAGGACTCCTCAAAGAAACCACAAGCTCCTCAATGCTTCTTGTGTTTTATATGAGCGATGACTTTGGACAGAGTTCAGTATGTCGCATGATTTAAAGTTGACCATTGTCTCACTAAACACAACATTCAAAAGTGCAAAAGTCCAAAAGAAAAAGAAAACGACAAAAAATGCATTTCGCAATCATGAAAACATTCATACAAAAGACAAAACATTTTCATCATTTTATTATTATTATTATTATTATTATTGGAAATATTGTTTGAGGGCTTGGCCATTTACTGGGAGGGCGTCAGGTTCCCCCCTCAAATTATGTAACCGATAAGTGCCTGCCCCAATATTCTCAGCCACCTGGAAAGTTCCAAGCCACAGATTCTGAAACTTAGAATGCTTCCCTTTTGGCTCATTTGCTCTGTCCCATTTTAGGACTAAGTCTCCTACTTCAAAAAAATTCTCTTTAGCGTTATGCTTATCAAACCATCTTTTCATTATCTGTTGGTGAGATAGAAATTTTGACTTAGCATCTTCTCTCTCTTCTTCTAGCATGAGCAGAGTATCAATTCTTTGTTGTATGATCGATGAAGGTTCCCCACTGGAATATTGGGCTAGTTGAAGAGATGGAAGATAAAGCCCATTTGGGAGAATGGCTTCCTACCCGTAAATCAGAAAGTACTTGGAATTTCCTATAGCTTCCTTGGGTGTGACCATATCGGCCCATAGAGCATTATGGAGTAGATTATGCCAATTCCTTTGGTTGTCTTCAATTGTCTTCTTTAATATTCTCACTAGGTTCTTATTAGTTGATTCTACCACCCCATTTCCCTATGGATAATAATTTGCAGAGTACCTAATTATGATTCCTTTGTCCAAAGAAAAATTTGTCAATGGAGTGGAAGAAAAATAAGCTGCATTATCAAAAACTAGAATAGAAGGGACACCAAACCTTGTGATCAGTTGTTGTTCTATGAATTGTATCACCACCTTCTCATTTACATGAGTAAGAGGGATGGCCTCTGTCCACTTCATGAAATAATTAGTGGCAGTAAGTATATACTTGTGTTGTTTCGAAGAACTGGGTGTAATTTATCCTATGATATCCAACCCCCATTTCTCAAAAGGCCTAGAGACAATCACTGGTTGGAGTGGGATTGTTTCTCTCTTCTCCCTCCCAATGCTTATTTGACAATTTTTATAGTTCCTAACGTAGGTGTGAGTGACTTTGAACAAGGTGGTCCAATAATAGTGAGCGCTCAGTATCTTATGAGCGTTGGTGTTTCCTAGGAAATGTCCACCGGCAGGGCCATCATGGAACTCCTTAAGAAATTTGTTTGTGTCTTCACATTCGAGATATCTTAAGAGTACCCCATCATAATTAATCCGAAAGAGTACCAAATTTATGAGGCGATATTGTGCATTAACCTGAGAGCTCTCCTTTCCCTAGGGTTGATATTTTCTGGACAAGCCCCATGGTGTAGGAGATAATTTAAATTCTCATACCAAGACTCTAGCCCTAGGGAAATGTATGAAGTTTCACCACACCATAATGCCATTTAATTCTCCCATCCAGAATCTTCATTTACATGGTCCTGGGATTCAACTACGAGTTTGCACAACCCTTTCCATTTAACTAGTTTGGCAGGTTTTATATCTAGATCAAATTCTTGGACCACTGCCATCAAGTTCCCTCTTCTTTTCCCCATCTCTTGCTGAGTAAAAAAGGATCAGAAAGCAGGATGAGGCACAATCACTTTGGTGTGGTTCTTGAGGATGTAAGACCTGAAGTGATTTACTACCTTATATATCGCATAGGCATGTTTATCAATAGCAGGATAATTAAGTTTGTCTCCTGGAGATTAGTTCTCATGAACGACACTGGAGCCTCGTTGTTGTCATCATCCTTCTGAGTCAATACTGCACCTAATGACTGGTCGAAGGCGAAAGTATAGAGGAAGAAATCCCTATTGAAATCGAGACTTTGTAACACAGGGGCATGGGATATAGCAGTTTTAATATTGTTGAAATCATCCTTTTGTTCACCATCCCACTTAAATTCGACATCCTTGTGAATCATCTTTTGTAAGGGTTTGATAGTTTCTGCGAAATTGGGAGTGAATTTCGTCACAAAATTGATTTTCCCGAAAAAGACTGCATGGCTTTCTTGTTGTGAGGAAACGTGAGTTGAGATATTACCTTAATCGTTTATGGGTCTATGTGAATGTCTGCTCGAGATATAATGTGGCCTAACAACTTACCTTTCTCGATGCCGAAAATATTTTTCTTGGGATTTAAGGATATACCATATCTCCTACACCTTTCGAAAATCTGAGTTAAGTGTTGTATGTGATCTTCTCTATTCTTTGAATACACAGTTCCTTCGTCTAGATACACTACCACACACTTATTGATTAGTCCCTGAAATGCTACGTCAATTTCCCTTTGGAATATTTCCCCTGCGTTGATTAACCCAAAGGGCATGCATTTATAAGCGAAGGTTCCCCACTTGGTTCGGAAGGTAGTTTTCAAACGATCTTCCTCTGAAACCAAGACTTGGTTGTAACCTGAGAAACCGTCCAGTAGAGATAATATCTCCGAGCCAGACACGGTCTGTAGGAGTTGCTCCATAGGCAGGACTGGGTAATTTTCCTTCTTTGAAGCTCTGTTGAGGTTCCTAAAATCTACGCATAAGAAAATTTCTCTAGACTTTTTCCTCACAGGAACCAGATTTTCTACCCACGTAGAATGCCTAACCTGGAAGATGATATTATCATCTAAAAGTTTCTTTAATTCGTGATACATGAGAGGGTCTAGGGATGGGTGATAATTTTAGAGCTTCTATTGGAAGGGTTTCACCTCAGGTTTTAATGGTATAGTGTGTTGAATGATACGAGTGTCATAAGTTTTCAGACCTCGGTAGGACCATGCGAAGACATATTGATATTGTCTGAACAGTTTGAGATAAGAATTTCTTTCCTCTTTAGATATAGTCTTGTCGAGATTCACATTCTTTGGGTTTTCCAGGGTTCCTAGATTTATAGTTTCATGCAGGGGACAGGAGCTACCAGTCTTTGCATTTTTAGGCCCCCTAAATCGTTCTTTCAGGTCAAACAGGTTTTCCAAATTAGCTATCCCTTTCGGGATGGTGTGAGATTTCGATCTTTCAATAGGTTGACCCATCTGAGGATCAGTTTCTGTCGATTTTTCCTGGAATACTTCATCGTCGATGGCTAAATATTTGAATTTGTCTTGGTTAGTCAGGAAGTTTATGATATGTTCATCTCCTTCAAAGACTTTCCAATTTGAAATTTTGTTAGGCACCAATGGTTTGTAGAGTAGTTCCACAGTGAATCGGAAGGCTTCATAATATTCTAGAGGTGACATCCTTGAAGCAGCTGTGGCCAGGGAATCAACAAGGATATTCTTTTCTCTGGGCATCGCGGTGATATCAAAATCTTCCAAATGGTCTATTAACCTATGTACTTCCTGCTGATAATTATTTAGGTGCGGGGAATTACAATGTATAGTATTCCTTACTTATCTAATGATAATATCTGAGTCTCTGAAAACCTTCAATTCTTTGACGTTTAAGTCTATGGCTTTCTTTAAACCTTGTACTAGAGCTTCATACTCGACGACGTTATTGGTGCATTCGAATTCTAGTCTACATGACAGGAAATGACATTTACCTTTTGGATAAATGAAGATGCACCATGCCCCTGATCCTTCCTACGATTTAGATCCATCAAATTATATGGTCCAAATTTGTGAACGAAAATCGCCCTTTTCCTCTTTCTTATTGATTTCTTGCTTCCCTATCTTTTGCTCTGTAATCTCTAGCACAGGGTCTTGACAAAAAAGGGTGTGTTCTGTTGGTATCGATGACTTCTATTGAAAAAACATTTCAAAGTTTTGAGTGAGAGGGACATCGGATAAGAGAGGAGAAAATTTCTCGAAGTGGGAATCACAGGAATAATTGCCCAGCATGGGGATATCTATGGATGAGGGTTCGTTCAGGGTTTCTATATTAGTGACCATATGTTTCAGGTATCTCTCTGTATCGATTCTAATCATATTTGTGTATCCCTTCAGTGGTAGCCAAAGGTGTGCTCGGTCTGTACTAAAGTACCCATTTAACTTCTCAGACCAATCTTGACTTAGTAATAACCAATAAGCCTCTGGCATGTCTACTACAATGATGTCAATCACTTGCACAAACTTAGGATGTGTCACTATACTGATCATTACATCTCTGAGTTCCCCCATGAATTTGACCTGGGTTATATCTAGTTGTATCACATGTTTATCGCTCTTGAGAGGAATGGCATTTAATTTTTTGCAAATAGACAAGGGCATAACATTGGAATATTCTTCCAAATCTACCAAACAATTATGGAGGTTCCTTTTGAAGACTTCAAACGTTACGAGAAACGGTGGGACAAAAGGTTTTCCCTTCTTATCTTTTGAGCAGGTATTCACAGTTGGTTTATTTACTAGATCTGTGGAAGTTAGATTTCTTTGTTGTTCATTGCTTGTCGTAGGGTTTTCTACTGATTTCAACACTTGTAGCAGGAAATATTTTTGTTGAGGGATTCTTCATGATTTCATAACCGATATATTAACCTTCAACTTCTTCAACTCTTCAACTATGTTGTACTCCAGTTTGGGCGATTCTCACGTATGGATGCTAATAGGGTTCTTATGGGGAGCAGAAGGTGTTTTTGGGTGATCGGGAGTTGACCTTTCCCCTGAGGTTTGAGTGGTAGTAGGATCCTTTGAGACAGGAGGACCTTTACTTCTAGTTTGCACAACCGAGATCTCTATGGGTGGTTATTGAACCTGAAATAGGTCTTCGAAAGGCATAATTAGGTCAGGATCCCATATGAGCACGGTTGTATCTTCTGGTGGGTCAATCGCTTCCTAGTCAACAACATTCATAACTAAACTGCTTGGTTGTTTGGTTAGGGAAACCTCGTCTAAAAATCGGTTGGCCATCAAATTCATGGCATGCACCCATTGAGGGCAGTCTCTTTCGGAGTGGTTTTCCTGGTGAAAAGTACAGAAAGAATTAGATGCGACATTCCCTAGATCAATATTCAAGTTAGTTGGGGGAGGTTCAATGGCTTTGAATGACAATTTCATTTTAAAGAAAAGCTTAGAGGGAATTTGGCCTTGGTTTCCTTCCCCTGCATTTCTCTTCATGTCTATGATCTAGTTCGATAATTTCTTAACCATGCAATGTAGATCTTCTATGTCTCCATTACCCTTGTTGGGAGTTTGTTCTGCTTGTTTCCCTGGTGGTTTAGTCAAAAGGAGTCCTCTCCTGGGAGGAGGTTGAACTTCTTTCTTAACTAAAGAGACCTTGCTTTCTTTACACCCTTTCATATGGAATTCTATCGTTTTAGCTTCTTCAAAGTTCTCAGCTAAGGTTCGTTTGGCAACCCTCTTGACAAACATGGAAATAGAAGCTGGGAGTGCATTAGCGTATACTTCGATTTGAAAATCCTGAGTTGGTTTGGCTTTGGGATGGAATTTGTTTAAGATGGTCATGAATCTTTGATTTAAATATTTAACCTTCTCTTTTGAACTCATGGTGGCGAAGAACAACTCAGCCATCAGAGCTCCCGTAGTAGTCGCTTCTGCAAATTTATCTAGAAAATATTTTTGAAACTTTGTCTAGCTAGTTATGGATCCTACAGGTAAGTTAAAATACCATGTGGAGGCTGAGTTCTCAAAAGTGTAGGGGAACAGCCTGCAAACTACATCTTCACACTGGACGTTCATAAGCCTGATCGCTAGTATAAATTTCTTGAAATGATCTTTAGGCAATCTTGAGCTTTCAGGATCGAACTTAGGAAGCAACTTCTCTAGATGTCGGGGAAGGTTATGGAATGGTCCCGAGAGGTCCAAAGCATCTCATGCCAACCAGGGTTGATTGTTCAAAGGTGGGTTCCCCCTTTCTTCATTATAGTCATTGTTTCCTTCCATATCTTCAGTCTCTGAGTTAAACTCCTCCTCTTCCAAAAAATCGTCTGGTTCAGAGACGTCGTCAGCTGGTGTTTCAGGTATCAGATTAAGAGGATCTTGGATTTCGGTGATTGTGAAATCTATTAAGTCTTTTACCATGTGCACAAAAATGTCGTCGGGAGTATTGACCATGGGCCTACTTATATTTTTTCTTCGAGGAAGTATGGGAGCTAAGGACAATGCACCAATATGTCTGACGTATGCTTTTGTGATCTTCTGAATTGATTTAATTCCTCACAAGGAAGAGCGTAAGGTATTTCAGGGTGAAAATATTCTTCCTCGGGTCGGGGTGAGTTTTAGGAGTACTCAGTCTATGTGGGATGTCTTGGGAATGACTAGCCATGCATGTGTGTTGTTTTGAATCTATAGACTATTTGAAATACTATGTAAAATATATATCAAGCCATTCATTCTCAGGCCCTCCTTCTAGCGCCAATTTTGTTGATGGGTCCTAAGTCCCTTGATTCAACAGCAGGAACCAAACTCACCACCGAGGCCCAATTAGACTTTGCAGCATTTAATAGTGGAATGGTTCTCCAGATCTTGCGATCCGACCAATTTATCGATGGGATTTATGTTTTCTTGTGAAGTCTCTTCCTTCAACTCAAACTATCTTTTTTAGTATTTTCTCTTGGGTGGGACTGATATGAGATGTAATCCGGTATAAACCAACTTGGGAACAAAATTTAATTAAGCTTAACTACTGGGGAAGATGATGAACTTGGGATAACCCACTACTCAAGCATGAAGATGACAATTTTATACCACAAGCCTAGTACTAATACATTAACCATGTGAGCATCCAATTACTATCTGAGAAACAAATTACCAGAAATAAAACACATATGCGATAAGACAATGACAAGAAAAATAATTCACCTACTTAATCGTCCATCACATAATAACACCAAGATTCATCTTCATCATTAAAGTAAAGAACATCAAAATTTTGCATGAGATAACTTGAAAATAGATTAAATAGCTCTTACTCATTATTGCATCATTCATGAAACAAGATAGGAAATAGTTCTTCTCCACGTCTAATCACATGCATTTGATGAAAATATTTTTGTCTCTGGTCCAGAAGGACTTCTCTATTAACGGTAGCTCGGAAATAATTCTTGACAAAACCAAAACATAATATTTTCTTGCAACAACCATCGACCTCTACCTAATTGGTTGATGTTCTTATTTATAACATAAAATTCAACTGAAAATAACCACTAAGTGTAGTTTAAACAAAACAAAATTTTCCACCTGGCGTCCTCTTCTAACAATTTATTTAACAGTCAACTCGAGATATCACTTGAAAGGGTGACTTTTCTCATACTACGAGCAACTGATAAACATCTCATCGCAAGTTTGGGCCTATGGAAATATGTTCTTCTCCATCGGAGCCACGTAAATTCCTCTGACATCCACTGCGTGCACTTAGTACTTTACTAGACTAGTGTTTAACTGTTGTAGCACAGTCTGACATCTATTCGGATGTTCCATAAATATTTTCACTTGTCCTGGTGTTGTGTCGGTCACCTTCTCTAGCTCTTCGGACCATAATAAATCTTGCTTGGTATGCGATTCGACTATGTCTCACAAGTCAACGAAGTCATCGGGGGTGCCGGACTCTGGGAGTCTGATATCCTTCATCGCATGTTAATCTTCAGATTTAGTTTCTCTCAGATTCCTCAGTGAAGCTACTGAGCCAATTTTGGTTGATAGTCGGAGGGATCCTTCCTGCAATCGGAATAAAAAATAGTTTATAAGTTGCTTACAGAACAATACTCGGAAAAATATATGAAAAGCGTAAGCATGAAGAAAACAGACTAATGCATACCTGTAAAGCTCGCTAAGTCTGGTTGTTAGATACTTACGTGATCTCTGCAACCTTTTGGGTCACCTACACCGTCTTTGTTAGTGTCGCCATTTTTCTTCATTTAGGTTGGGTTACATCTGCGCATCATAGAATGATAGATCAGGTACGAAAAACATGAGAGTCAAAATCACATCAGTGGTCAGTTGAACCTTGGGGTTGGGAAAGGATGTCAGAGCCGAACATGTGCCAAAAGAATGAGTAAGTTCCAAAAGGATTAGATACTGTCATAAGAGAGGTCCTTAAATGCTTCAAGTCGAGGCAGGTTGCTCAAACAGAAGTCTCATCAGCAAGTGCATCAACCATCATTATCTCATTATGGAGGCTGGGGGAAATCAAAGGAAACGAGATGATCGTACCACACATCCTCTGCAATTCTTATCGACTGCATCTCACACACCTCGGATCATGCCATCATGAGGATGTGACAAAGTAATTATTTTAAAACATTGTGTTGCAAGGCATTCGATGTCCCTTGGCACGTTTTAGCTCACTACCCCGCTCCGTTATAAATTCTAGATGTTCTGTCAGTGTTCTACTCACTAGCCAAGCTTGTGTGCCATTGGTAACTCATCTCATGAGGTAACTCAAATCAAATTCTTTGCTTTGGGTCTTTGTCAAGACATCCACGCATAAGGTGGATACATTGTCACACCATGGGATCTCCTCAAAACACAAGATGAGGCCTGCGAGGCAACCGAAGTGCCAGGCCTAAGCCAAAAACTGCCTAGGAATCCTTCTTATTTGTGGCAGGTGTTCCTGAGGCTTCAAAGGGATATTCCTACCTTCATGCAGAAACGATGGTATTGCCCCATGTTGAGGCCGAAGTGGAAGAAGTTGCGTCAGAAGGACACAAGTTGGAAATCATGCTTCCTCAGTAGAAGATACCACGGAGGAGAGGAAGGCCCAGGAAGAATAAAGAAGTGGGAGGGGAAAACCAAATCCCAATTGAGTTGTGTGCACGATCAGCTGCTGAGGAATTCCTAATGCACGCTATCTGGCTAGAGTCGCTTGAAACCATAAGTGGAGGAAGAAGAAGTCGAATGAGAAGGAAAAAAGCCTGGGGTTCTAGTGTTCGAGCACCTAGTCAGCAACTAGAGCAGGCACAACTCGCCATAGCTGAACTCTACTAGGAAATTAGAGAACTATGATGACAGTTGGTAGAAAACACCATCGAGGTGTCAGCGCCTCAAGGTCGTGAAGGGAACGCAACCTAGCTCAAGAGGAAACTTCAGGAGGCGCAAGATACGATTGTACAGTTTCCCGAGGCACAAAGAGTGTCGAAAGAACAAAAGATGAAAACCTCTCAGAGAGCACGAAGTAGCCGAGAAGAAGGTCCACACACAAAAGAGGCATGATTGGTGAACTCTTTTTACATTCTCAGACGCGACGCATAACTTTGATAATTTTCCCTTTTGTAAGGAGATTTTCATTTCCTAAATGTAACCAAGTTGGTTGGCCAAAAGGTGTAGACAATGTCTACTATATGTAGCATGAGCTTGACAACAATCTAATATATATAAAGTCTCAAAATTTTGATGAACGGGCTCTGGTTATAGTCATTGAATGGATAATATTTTTGTGTGTATATGAACTCCCTGTGTGTTTGGTCCACATCTTTTCCTGTCTTATTTGGAACGTACTTTTATGTTATTTGGAAAACCCATATTTCTTCTTAGGGAGCCTAGAATTCATGCTCAATGGTACCATCACGACACAACTGGTTTGGGACATATGACATCGAAGACTAGTGACCTATCTTGTGGGTAATATTCATGTTCGGTACTTTGTTCAAAATGCGCGATTTGAGCAAAACCTGGGACTGTCGATGCCGAAAAGACACCGACGAATTGACGTTCGAGGATAAACTTATTATGTTCTCTATGGATTTACTTTCTCAAAAATTCATCGATGTCGAAATGCTTCGGGAATCGACCATCGTCGATTCCTTTCTTTCTTTCCTAATGTTTACCCCCTTTGGATTTCATCGATGCCGAATGAAATCGGCTATCGGCAGCTTCCTTGTGTAATGCTCATCGTGAAAGAAAACTCCCTTCTGCTGACGCCAACGATGATCGACAATCGACGACCTCGGTTTTCTCAAGTGCTTTTCTTTCATCTGCAATTATTTTGGGTGCCGAATTTTGGACTCGTCGGGTGAAATGATTTAGTGGTTGATTATTTAATTAAATGTTAGTCCTTTTAAGTTATGATGGTTTTCACATGTCCAAGAAAGATTTTAAATACTTAATGACAATAAAAAAATGATAAGCAAAGGGAACATTTTTCATACTAAATTCGAATTAGACAATGCCAAAAGATTAAGTGGTACCCAAAAAGTAAAATTTGACATAGACTTTTTAGGGTGTGTTGAGTGCTCAACAGACTGTCCATATAAGAAATTGTATACACGACCATATACATCCATGTACTGAAGAAAAAGAGGACGAAGTTAAAACCTTCTAGCAAGAAGGTTACTTTTGTGAGATACATAGTATCTCATATGGAGATTGATTGTAAGGAGCAGAAGGCTCCAAAGATGACCAAATAGAGCCCTCTAGTTCAGTTGATCACTCTTCAGATCATCAAGAAGAGTTAGTAGAACTATAAGGTCCTACCCAGGATAATTGCAGCGACCAGGAAGAGACCAGAATGGTCTCGTGATACTTTGCAAGATGAAAAACAGATACAGATATGTGGCATTGATAAGCCATATCATGAGGAGGAGCAGATGAATCCATCAGTGGTGAGGTAGGTAGCCCCACCAAGTACGATCTCAGAAGGAGATATAGTTCAGAGGGAGTCAACCATCACGATCCAGTAGGGAGGAGCAGCCTCCTCGGGATCGTTCATAGGAGATTATACTCCAGAGGATATCATCACATACAAAGGGAGAACATGGCTCTAGAGATTATATAGAATCAGAGGGAGTCAACCTTCAGAGGGAGCATGGAGACTCAGAGTGAGACTGATCTCAGAGAGAGTCGGTGGCTTAGAGACTTTCATTCAGAAAGTATTCCTCCTCATATTCATATGGGAGAGAGAGACGTCATCCAAGATTGACAGACAGATGTTATGAGTTGAGGAGGCTAGATCGAATCTTCAAAGGCTTCGAGGAGATATGAGGCCTCCTAGGAAGATTCCCTTGTTTCAGTGACATAAAAGGAAGCCAGTCAAAAGGACTAGGATATGGATTTTTCCTTGGTTCCTAGACCAGAAGGTAACTCAGTGGTTGCTTCCAACTTGATCTACAAGATTAAACATGCTACTGATGGAAACATAAAGATGTACAAAGCCTGATTTGTGGCCAGAGGATTCTCTGAGCAAGAGGGATAAGATTATGACGAGACACTTTCTACAATAGCCAAAATAAGTGTACATAGAGAATCCACAAGATACATGAGGAGGAGTCTCATGTATGCAAATTGAAGAAGGATTTGTACGGGCTTAAGAAGGCACCTAGGGAAGGATATTCCAGACAGTTATTTTGATGAGCCTAGGAATGGTTTCCCTTTGATATTGGATGACCTATTTCTATCAAGGAATGATAAACTCATCATTGAGTGAAAGCGAAAGCTTGCATCAGAGTTCAAAATCAAATACCTGGGTACAATGCATTATTTACTAGGTCTAGAGGTGTGGCAGAAACCAGATGAGATTTTCCTTTGCCAAGGAAAATATGTGGTAGATATCCTAAAGGGATTCAAAATGTTGGATTGAAAATCCATGCCCACACCGATGGTGACAAACCTGGAGTTATTGGGTGATAATTCTTCAGAGATAGGTGATGTCACCATGTACATGTAGATGATTGGTTCGTTGATGTATTTGACAAACACTAGACCAGATATATGCTTTGTGGTGAACACTTTGAGTCAGTTTATGGTTGAACCAAGAAATGTCACTTGGTTGCGGAAAATCATGTGTTTAGGTACCTGAAAGATACAGTTGATTATGGACTCCAATATGTTTATGATAATAAGGTAAGACTGCAAGGCTATGCTAGTTCAGATTGGGTTGGTAGTGTCACAAATCAGAAGAGTACATCAAGATGTTTCTTCAGTTTGGGGTCAGTTGTGATTTCATGGCTCGGCAAGAAGTAGACCAGTGTGGAAATCAATAAAGCCAAGGAAAAATATATAGTTGCATTTTTAGATAGTAGTGAATTTGTGTGGCTTCGAAAGTGCCTTGCATGGTTGTTTGATCTCGAGTTGGAGGTGACTTGTATTTTCCGCGACAACTAGAGTTGTATGAATTTGTATGAGAACCCTTTGTTTCATGACAAGTCCAAGCATATCTATATCACATACCATTATATCCGAGATTTGGTGCAAATGGGAGCTATGAAGCTTTAGTATATTGGCATAGATGAGAAAATAGAAGATGTGTTGACCAAGCCTCTGTCAAGGGTGAAGTTTGAGTATTTCAGGGACAAGCTTGGCATGGTCAAGAAGGATTCCCCTCATAAGAGGGAGAAATGAGTCACATCTGCGATTTTTGGGGAAGTATATTATATATTATGGAAGAAACATGTAGTCATTCATAGGCATGTTATTGACTGTGGCACCAGTCAGCATGACCTCACACAAGGTCAGCAGATGTTGAGCCTTCGGGGATGGCAAGTTTTTTAGATTTTCAAGATGGAGGGCCAACATGTGTGGTTGGAGATGTTTCCTAGCCTTTGGCTAGATGGGTAGTGTGTTTTCACTACATCACCTAACCATCGTGGTTAGATGCCCAGTCACTGTGGGTTAGATGCCTGGTGTGCCAACCAGAAGAACTATATCTAGGGCTAGTTGCCAAATTATGTGTGAGCTGGCGAGTTGTAGTTTCCTAGACTCTGTTTGGATTGGGTAGTAGCACATTTCTTTGTAAACTGGATCAATTGCATATTCCAAATTTTGTGTGATCTGGATGGTTGCCTAGTTCTATGTGATCTAGATTCCTAGTTTTGTGTGATCTAGATGAAATCCATGTAATGGCATAAGTTCTGAGAGGACGATGAGGTTGTGCCTACTAGATTTATGCTACATGTGTTAATGAGGCTCTAGATGCATGAATGTGACATGATCATCAGATAGTCTATGTGTGTGACTATGTTAGAGCATGTGTGGCTATGATTGTGATACTTGTGACATGATCTGTTTGATCATGAGATAACCTATGTGGCTATGCTACTTGTTACATGATCTATTTGATAATGAGATGGGTTGTGTGGCCATTCAACTTGAGATATGATCTGTTGATCATGAGAAAATATGTGTGGCTATGGTGATTCTACATGTAGAATGGTCTGCAAAACCACGTGAGTCTTGCCAATTCCACGTGAGATGGATGGATGTGTTTGAGACCATTACATGAAGAACATCTTAGTTATTACCTCCCTAGGTAAGAGGGAATGTTGATGTTCTGGTAGCTGCAGGAGGTATTAACCTCCAAGTGTAACCTTTGTACTTATAATAGAATATTTCGGGAGTAAGAGAACCATCAAACAGATGTGTGAAAACCCTAGAAGAGAAGTCAGCCTAAGGAGAATAATAATAAATTATTCGAAGGCTCCAGAAAGAGAAATCAGACCCACTTGGATAAGTCACTTGGACATGCTAGTATAAATAAGGAGGCTCCTAGCTCATTTGGACACACTCACTCACTTAGCTAGTGCACAAGTCTAAGGAGCAGTAGTTGTAGCAGAAGGAGGTGCAAGTCTAGAGAGAGTAGTGCAACAATTGTCGTGGAGTATTCTCAATATTTCTGGTATCTCTCTTGTGTGCTCCTCTTGGTAAAGACATGCTTCTATTAGTAGAGGTACATTCTCTTAGTATGGTGTTGATGCTACAACAATGGAATTTCTTGTTAGGGTTTATATGTTGGTTCTAGAGTGGACTTACTTGAATCATTCCATATAAGAAAAAGTTATTGTGCTCTGGGGTGGCATGTGTAAGTGCTTATGGTTGGGTGACAATGATGTGACATTGTCTACAGTTAAACAAGCATACCAAAATATTAACAGGGGGTACATGGACCCACTATCGGCATATCTCGTACCATTCTAGCTATCTAGTTGGGAATGGACTCAACACTCGCCACCACATAAGTTGAAAGTAAAGGGCACATGTCTCTATGATTCCCCTTAGAACGACATTTGGTACACCAAACGTGCTCGCACACGACTTTTTTCTTCACCATATATTATAATTGCATCATCAGGTTGGTCAGTTGCGACTGCACCTATGCCAATCTTGTCAACGTCTCCACCCCTCCCGATGTAGCTTGAAGGCACATTGCATTTTATACCACCTTCACTTGAGTCGTCACCTTTTGTTGGGTGAGAGAAACTCGGATATGGGGAAGCAACACTGCAATAAACCATTCTTTGTGTTGCACGTATTGAATCTAGAATGCCAACCTATCCAACAAAATATTAAATCATTGGTCATAATCTCACACATTTTTTCCTTCCTTCTGCTTAATCTCCTTTATCTATATGATACATTGGGATTATGACTTCGGTTTCTAGAATTCCCTAAGAATATATTTCTTAATCTCTGTCAGGGACCTCGTATGTCCCGCTGGCACAGTGGCCTTCTATTTTATGTACCACGTCAAATATTTGTCCCTAAATGTGGTTTACAACTATGTGATCTTTGTTTCTTTGTATATGATCCTCTTCATAGACTAGATTGCTTTGCATGTGAACCGATGTTGTTCTTCATCATTCCTACCTGTTCCATGGTACACAGGTAACCTCATGGTACTTTCTTTATTCTACCATTTTCAAGCATGAGCTAACTCCTATCTGACTGGTGTTTGTCAAAATTCTCAATACTGATACTTCTCTGGCGGAGGTAGAAAATTTTTTTCCTTATTCTTTACTCATCTCTTCTCTTCTACCTCCTTCTACTATTTATACTCTTCCAATCGCTTCATTGTTTTTTGTTCTTTCTTCTTGATTACAAATGAGCAAGGGGGGTGGTTCAAAGGGTAGGTAACTCCATATCCTTTTAACATTTCTTGTGAGGGGACCCAAGGAGTTTCCTACTTGCAATCACACAAGACATCTACAATCACCAATTCTTCTCCCCCACCACTAGGGGATCCTCCATCTTCCTTACTTTCTCTCATGCCTATACTCTACAACTCATCTTATTCCAAGTTTGTGGCACTGCACAACAACTAAGGGTTTCATACTTCGTCACCTGGGCCCCTAGGACTACTACTACTAATACTACTCATATCCCCACTAGACACCCTACTCTCGGCATTGTGCCTCTTTGTGAGCCTATCTTCGCCTGTGCTCCACTCTGGAATTATGAATTCTTCCAAACTTCCTCCTGGTGCGACCTATTTTCTCTTCATCCTGGGCCTGGCCCCTCGTCGTGTGCCCCTTGCTATCTATTTTCCACCTCTCTATTGGAATATTCACTAATACTGAGAGGGGTGAATCAAGATTACACACTTTTTACAATTTTTAATCACAACATGTAAACATTAAGTTATCAACAATTTATCACTTATGATTGTACTCAAGATATTGTTTCATTCAAGATATCATAAACAAATACATAGTACAAAAAAGTTTTATGTGGAAAACCAAATGGAAGAAAACCATATAACAATTTTTAATGTATCAAAATATTACATCCACCAAAAGCACCAACTTCCAAAATTCTTGAGCACCAATTGGAAGAACGAACCAACTTGATTTATAGGCTCCATCCTGAAGGAAGCTACAACTCCCTGAATTTTCCAGCTTCAACTGGAAGAAAGATTCAACCCCCTTTCTTTGCCCCTTCCTTTCACCCTTGAATATAAATAAGAAAATCAATCTGTCACTGTTACTATCACTAATACTGATATATCATCATCATCAAAGATGGTTCAACCACAATAACCACATAATACATATGCCAAGATCTTCAAGAATATCCTCCAAATCATATAACAAAAATAACCAAGATATGCATCAAACTATGTGCCAAAAACCTCCAATATATACCTAAATCATGTGCCCAAACTCCAAGATATGCCTCAAAGAATATACCAAAACCTCCAAGATATGTCTCAAAGCATATGCCAAAACCTCCAAGACACAAGCCTCAAGACATATAGAAAAGCATACCTTTCATCACCTATAGACCCCAATGCATGAGATCTCAGATAATCAAACCTTATTCAACTTAAGCATCAAGAAAGTATCAACTTCCTCAAACCCTTCCTCAACCTCACGGGACTGGATTAAGAAACGGGCAAGGCCTTACGTGACGAGTATTGGAAAACCAGAAGGAGCCTCATGGGACACCCTATACTTGACCTGTGGGTGTCACCTCATATAGGGTTTCCCAAAAACCATTCTCACATTTGCAACTCCAACAACTCGCTCCTTCACATGACTTTTCTACTTCACTTGTGCTAAGAGATCACAAGTTTTCTTGATGAAAAATGGGAGGCTCTTGATGTCTATTTATATCCTTCCTAGTACCGTATTTACTTGTCTTTAGGGACAACATATAACTTCTTGTTTGCAACCATTTTTCTCCTTTACTTGATTTTGAGGCCGACTTATAACTTCTTAACCATTTAGGGGAAAATTTTACATGTCATGCTTCTAATATTTCTCTCCCCCTTTGACATCAATGGAAAAGGGTAACTCCCCCTGACGATTTCTATCCCCCTATCTTCTTTGCAATATGATGTGTAGATCAATGTGGGGCATGAACTACTCCCAAATTCTGTTGAATATACTCAAAGGTTTCCCTTGGGAGAGGTTTGGTGAATATATATGAAATCTGTTCTTTTGTCCCAATGTACTCCAAGTTGATATTCTTTTCTATGACTTGTTCCCGTAGAAAGTGGAACTTGATAGGAATATGTTTGGTTTTGGAATGCATCACTGAACTATTGGAGATGCTTATAGCACTGGTATTTTCATAGAATATTGAAATAGAATCATCATATTTTACTTGTATGTCTAACAAGGTTTGGTTCATCTGGAGGACCTGAGTGCAACATGCATATGTTGCAATATATTCTTCTTCTTTTGTGGAAAAGTATACTAAAGACTGCTTCTTGCTCAACCAAGACACCAAACAATCAACTAAGTAGAATATTGCTCTATTGGTACTTCTTCTATCATCAATGCTTCCTGCCCAATTTACATATGTGTAGGAAACCATAGTTAGCTCATTCCCTTTCAGATACCACGATTCAAACTCTGATGTTCCTTTGAGATATCTGAATATTCTCTTTACTTCCATAATATGGG
>SNQJ01S0157961.1:0-22091 GCA_010110895.2 Picea sitchensis
GATTCATATGCACATCACACCCACTAAACTCCATTCTCAAATATAATGGAACCAATTGAGCTCCAGATAAAACTCCTCTTCTTGTATGTGATGGCCATTCTATGGAAATCACCTAAAGTGTGATGAACAACATGACAATAGTTGTACTAAAAGGGTATTTTTTCATAATACACCTCATGAGAGCACCTCTTCTCTTGACATTATATAACTCATGGTAGGATTAGTAGATCCTACCATATAGTATAGTGACATCAACATTGTATAAATTAGTTAGAAACATGCAATTATTAGAGAGTAGTGCACAACAGGTTCATATATATCCACGTCATCATGGTGATGTTATCAAGTCATCTTATTGAGGCATGGACCAATCATAGGTTGCCACATATCATTGATGATGTCATCAATTTAGAGTTAAGGAGACAAGTGATACCTTCAGGAGATGACACATGACATTCTTGCACATATGGATTAAAAATATATGCCATTCTCTTTTTCATCAAAATATATCTAAGTTTTGACTTCTAGATTTGAAGTAAAGTTTAAATGGATCTCATATAAATTTTGTGCCAGTTGAGTTGATCATCCTTCACATATCATGTTTTAGGATTTGGCATGGTTTTCCCCATGGGATTGACACGTCTCTTAATTTAATTTAATAAAATTTTAAGTTTCAACATACATATGGATTCGATACTTTATGTTTTGTAAATTGTGTGACCTTTGTAATCGACCCACATTTATTTATGGAGAATTTAATAACACTTTAGGTCTAGAAATAACTAGGTGAATTTAAAATATTGAAACAAATAAAACATAACTTGCATATGTCAATGCTAACAAACCATCTTGAAAATTGGTCTCGTTCACTTAGTTTCCTTCCATAAACATATATCCTATACTCTACCATCTGGTATTTGCTTGCCTTTAGACCAAATAATTCTTGTTTTGTCAGCTCAACAAGAAAACAACCTTGAAGTTGAATGAGACTATTTTAGCGCACAATGAATTCCATATGGTTAATGATTGTATTTGAATCCCTCACTACAACCAACGATTGAGCACGTGAACCTTTAGAAATTTTCAATCCTTTCCAAAGTGCATAAGCTTTAGCTTTTGCTTGGTTGTTGGAAAAAATACCAAGTCCCCATGCAAAAGAAGTTTTAATTGTTCCTCCAGGGTCCATGATGACACCCCCTCCCCTGCCCATCCCAGCCACCCCATATTTTTTACCAAGTTACTCACATACCAATGGTGGTCCTTTTTTCCCTCTTTGCATTTCCCCATGATGATCTTTGGATTATGAAGAAGCAATTCCAAATTTTTGTGGGCTGATTTTGATGGAAAAATAATTGAAGAGGTATGGGCTTATGCAATGTTTATCAAGCATCCAAGGGCTCCATAAGTCCTCCTAAGCTACATGCTCCATTGGTTTCACTCCACTTACTAAGCCACATGGTCCATTAGTTCCACTCTAGTTACATGAACACTATCACAACCAACGCATCCCCAAGTCAAATTCATGCCTCCATGAAAGAATCCAAGCTACCCTATGTTGTCTAGGGCTCAATTCCCTCCTCTATAATGTCAATGTTTCTTGTCCACTGTATGTAATCCTCCTAATAAAGCAACCAATATAAATTTGGCCAACATAAATAATGTCCCAATTTATCTAATTATCTCCAACACTCCAAGGAGGTATGTAATGCAAGCATTCAACTAAGGTTAATCAACCACTAAGTAAACCACCTCCAATCTGAAAATCCATATCAAACCATCCAAGGGATAATCATACACCATGTACCCCAAATCTCATGAAGCACCCCCAAACATGGTGTAAACACTTTCAAAGTAACCTCGAAAGCTAACACAACCCCTATGACTTTGTTGAACTTGTTAGATAGTTTTCTAAATTGATAATGGGAATGCCTATAACACAACCCCTGTGACTTTGTTGAACTTGTTATATAGTTTTCTAAATTGATCATGAGAATGCCTATTTCCAAATTTTTCTTTAATGGAACATCCATAGCTACTTTTACCTATGGAAGAGAATCAATTTAGTGGATGGTCCTTATAGAATCAATACACGTGGTATTATGATATACATTTATCATGAAATTTGATTCAACCTTAGTAGTTCCCTTTATTTTTCTTAATACATGGTTGTTATTTTTCAAGGTGCCCAGTGTTAACTAGATTTTCCTATGCTTCTACAAAAATTATAGAACCTAGACTTAGCAAAATTACAAAGATTCGTATAAAACCTAGTGAATATTCATGTTGACCTTCTTATAGAGTTAGTTGAATTTCATGGACTCCTATAGAATTTGATCCCAATGATGTCAATCCCAATAACCTTTTTTATTCATGGTGTTTTCCCCCTTGTTTCTATTTGCATTGGGATTTTGGTGACCATGACACGTTTGTATTGAAAAAAGTTCACTTTATTCTATATTGAACCTATATTACTATTTTGAAGAAATACCATAATTGTTTTGAATTATGTCAAAATTGTAGTTGAGTCATTCATATTTATAGTTGAGCCTTTTGTTTATATATTTTCATTGGTATCAAATCCTATGTGCCCATATGTGTATGGATTTATCTCTATACAAATTAAATCCCATATCTAGTCTACTTTGACAAAAGAAAGTGGTTCTTTTTATTTTTGTGAGAGAAGTAGTTTAGTGAATGGATTTTCCAGTTATTTCCTTCTACTTATAGGTTTTGTTTGGTATGAAATCTTATATGGCTAGATATAATTATTTTAGTAGATCACCATATAGTTATTGCCTTGTACTTACTTGAAAGTGAATATGTAAAGCTCTTGTAGAAAACCCATGTTATTGTAGCATGGTTGGATATTCTCATAAATAAACATGTTAGAATACAACTATACATAAACAAAATATATAGCTTCATTATAGTAGGTGTACAATTAGATTATGAAATGTTAGAGCTAATTTCAAGAGATATTCATCATAGATAAACTTTTAGTATTGAAAGAGGGATACATATATAAATAATGTCATTGTTTTCTATTGATAGTTATTAATATGGTAATGATAATATGCAATTGCCACCTAAAATTATGAAAGCCTTGTGTAGCAAATATTGTACAAAATATGTTTTTCCAAAACTATGTTCCACTCAACTATATCATTATTCTTTTTCACACATACATTCATGGTTACTTGTAGCTAACATAACTTGTCAATTGTGATTTTTATTCTAGAATGGTGGTTTCCTTAGATCATTATTGTAATTACATGATAAACTCTTGAACAAAGAAATGATAAAAAAGAAACCAAAAACCTCATGGTTAAGTCCAAGCTACCACCAAGTTAATTCCCTAAACTGTAGTCAATGCAATGAGAAATAGGAAAGCTCCATGTTAATGCTACTTGCTACCAATTTTATGGAATCAACTTAATCAACATATTGAATGCATATGGAAATATGGTTTCTTTGGAAGATTATCATAGTTCTTTGTTGAGAGAAGTAGTTTAGTGAACATTCATTACATTTATTTCCCTTTGGTACTTATTTCCCTTGGGTACTGGAGGATGAATATTTTAGGATCATATAGAAAATGCATGTTAATGTAGCATTCATGAATTGTACATTTATTTCCATTTGGTACTTGAGCATGAATATTTTAGGATCTTATAGAAAATTCATGTTAATGTAGCATTCATGAATTGTCATGTAAAACATTATGTTAGTACTAAATACACTTATGCACATAAATATACATAAAGAGAATATATACCTTCAATATTGAGAGCATACAATTAGCTTACCAAATGTTGTTCCTAGTGTCAATATAATTTTCCCATAGATTTTGAATACCAAAAAATGAGAAAATATAATTTTCCCATAGATTTTGAATACCAAAAAATGAGAAAAACGATAAGGATGAAATTGCTTTCTATTAATGTTTAGGAACATAATAAGGGATGAAATTTCTTTCTATTAATGTTTAGGAACATACTAAAAATAGTGTTCAATTCCCTCCTACAATTATGAAAACCTTTTGTAGTAAATCATGTATGCAATCTATTATGTTAGAACTGTGTTCCTTGAAACATCATTATTTTTATGAACTCATACATGCATGCTTACCTATAGCTATAATATCCCCTCAGCTTTCATTTGTATTCTCCAAGGCTTGTTTTATTTTATTATTCCCTGCCCTTTGGGCAGCAGGGACTTATAGTAATCGATTTTTCATGGTTGTATTATTATGGCATGGAAACCAAACAACTTAAGCAAAGTTTTAATAGTTTCATGCACATTTCCAAGTCGCTTTTGGTTTTTAGTCTAAAGTTTTAATTTGGAGGCCTTATTTGGCCTCTTCCTGAGGCACACTCTTACCATATATTAGCTTAAAAGAACTTTCAAGTGCATATTTGATCCCATAATGGATTAACATGGATTAATGCTAACTTTGAAGTTAGCATTAATTCCCACAAGATTTCTCTAAAATAAAATTTTATTTATTTCGCCCAAAAAAAAAATTTTTTTTTTTTTTTTAAATAAATATTTGTCGTCGCAATTTCGACGCAAAACAGAAATCCTGTGACGAATTTTCTATATAAACCAAGAAAAGTTGTCATCGCAATTTCGACGACAATAAAAATTCCTGCGACAAATTTGCTATATAAATCAAGAAAAGTTGTTGTCGCAATTTCGACGACAATAATAATCCTGCGACAAATTTGCTATATAAACCAAGAAAAGTTGTCGTCGCAATTGAGATGGTAATAAAAAATCCTGCGACAAATTTTCTATATAAACTAAGAAAAGTTGTCGTCGTAATTTCGACGGTTATAAAAATTCTACGACAAATTTGCTATATAAACCAAGAAAAGTTGTTGTTGCAATTTCGACGACAATAAAAAATCCTGCGACGAATTTGCTATATAGACCACAAAAATTGTCATCTCAATCGTGACGAACAATTGGTTTCACTTAGTTTGCCTATATTGTCGTATTGGCGACGATATTTCTTATTTTTTCACAAGTGTGAGAAGTTCCCTATGGTCATCGCGCTTGCGATGTTAATTCAAGTTTGTTGAAATTGCCACGTTCCATGATACGACGTTTGAGAGACTCAAGATTCGTCACAATATCCATGACATAACGTCGCAAGAGCGTCGAAATAGTCGTCGCAAAATGACCCAAATTTTCTAGTGAGTGATAGTGACAGGTTGATGTGAGAGGTTGGATACAATGACAGAGACAATGGCAATGACAATGACAAAGATAATGGCAATGAAAGTGACAGAGTTAGTGGTAGTGACAGTGGCATAAATTGTGGTAGCGAAAATTGGTATACACTTGTATTTAAGGGCAGTAGGACGGGGCAAATATAGGTGGTTGTAGCCACCTTCTGGTTGGTGCCAAAGAACATAGGGGGTTGTAGCCTCTTTCTGGTTGGAGCCAGAGAATTCAAGGAGTTGTAGCTTCCTTCATGTTGAAGCATGAGAATAGGGGATTGGAGCCTCGTTCCAGTTGCAGTTGGATAATTTGGAAGTGGGTGCTTCCTATGAATGTAATTCTTCTCACATATAAGAAAAGCATTCTATTGTTTTCTCCCACATTGGGTTTCCACTAAAACTTCTAGTGTATTGTGTACTTTTGTGGTTGCTTATTGTTCATTGTTTACTTATACCGCTCATAATGTTTTGAATGTTATTAATGAACTGATCATAAATTTAAGAAATACATATTGTGGTTAAATGTACTAAAAGCTCTCATATTGATTCACCCCCCCTCTCAGTATTCTAACAATTGATATCAGAGCAGGTTCTTTCAAGAAGCAGTTTAACCACTGGAAGGTAGATCATGGAGAGAAAAAGTGGAATACCATTGTTCAATTTTTTAGAATGGTCAAGAGTATGAAATGTGGAGTATTAGAATGAAAAAAAATTTGCAAGAATGGGGATATGATATTTGGCACTCAGTTGTTACAGGGTACACTGCTACAAAGAAACCTCCAAAGACTGCATCTAAGAAGGAATTGAAAAGGAGCAACAAAATAGCAATGGATTTTATCTTGGAAGGATTACCTGATTCAGTAAAAGACAAAGTGGGAGAATGTCCATCAGCTAAAGAACTTTAGGATAAGCTATATAATCTCTACTTTGAAGAATCTCCCATCACAGAGACAGAGAAGACTAAAGAATATGCATGTGTTAGCACATAAATTTGCATCATCAAGTTTGGTCAATTGTGCAACGCTATGGTCAATTATGCAGCATAATCACACTTTTGCAGTGATCAGGGACTTTAGCAGCACTAGTGAATTGGTGATTTCGTATTGCTCCTTAAAACTTGGGAGATTCTGTAGCACTCTTTAATTCTAGCGTTTTTGTAGCGCCAGCTTCGTCAACGCCAGAGATATGGACTTTGGGAAAAAGTTACAAGTTTTGGCAAATAAAAAAATATTTTTAAGGATAATTAGCTCTCAGGTCTCTGTGTAGGGATTTAATTATTTTTAGCAAAATGTATTGGGCCCGAGGCCCAATATCCACCTATAGACCTAATTTTACAAGCCAAATCACACAACATACAAGGTCCCAACCTAGCGCTCGAGTCTAGCATCAAGAGCTCAAGCAATGGGATGGGAGGAGCTTAGAATGTGCATGACATGCCTGTTTAGTGCTCAAAATCTTCGTAATATAAACATTTTCCAAACATCAATCCATTATGCATGTGGGATTATTCCCTCAGCACAAAACGACAACATTAAAGGAGGTGACAAGTGTGTTATTCAGCGTCGACCACAATCTGAGTTATGAACATCAAGCGTCGAGTAGATCTGAGCAGATCACCAAGTTATCGAAAACACTTTAATTTGAGTGTCATAACAAATATTGAAGTGTGCCAAGGGAAAATTTATGAGTGTAAAGAACCAAAAACAAGAATCTAGGTGTTGAGCATGCCCAATACATCATGGGCACTTAATAATCTATAAGATAAACTCGATAGTACCAAGTGTCAGGTGTTTAAAAGAGATCACTGGTCAACTAATGTTTGGGTTATGAAGCAACCATTGGGTCCAAGTGCCAGAGTGTTGATCTTCCAGATGGAACACGCAAAGGAAGAACACTCAAACCATGCGTTGAGAATCCAGGTGGCAAGCTCACTGCCATCACCCAAAAGACAAGTGTACCACTAAGAAATTATCGAGCATGCAAATGGAGAAAGCCCGCCAAATGATAAAGTAAAACTAATGCTTCAGTAAAACTCTGACAAAATGCATGGAGGGTTTGGTTAATCCAACAGAGGCCCATATTTCCATGAATACCTATGTGTTTGTATCTACACCCGCTCACAGAAAAACAAGGGAACATTCAGTATCCAAATACCAAGTTCATCAAACTGTCAATGCAAATGAGAAGTGCCAAAGAATGCATAGGTGTCCATTTCCAAAACTGCAACAAAATGTGTAGGTCTTCATAAGATCATTTCCCAGTTGGATGAATTAGAAGCAAAGACATTAATGGAGATTGTGGATGCTGATGAAAATAACATGCTAGATTATGGAGAATTTGTTGTTGCTTCACTTCATATGCAAAGCATATAAAATGATGAATACTTAGGTAAGGCATTTGTACTTTGACTAATAAAACAGGGCCACCATTGTCATAATCAAAGGAAGAATGGCATACATAAAACTGCAAACAATATCTTAGTCAAAGGCACTTAATTATGGAAAATAAAAATCACAGGCATTACAGGATCTCTTGTAAATGCATGTTTTGTGATTAGCCTGAACAATCAAATGTTGGAAGATCATAGGAGGTTGTGATCGCTGGAATGATTTTTCCTACATCAAGGAAATGAAAGGAATGATCACCAAGGATGCTTCCAAGTGGAATACAGTTGTTTTCAAGCCAAATTTTGTGGAATTTACTTAGCCTAAAATCAAAGGTTTTGTTGAAACTGTTTACTAGTTTTTTATAAGTTGTTAGAACAGATAGCTCTCCCTTAGAGTTGTTAGGGCTTAGGATACCTACATGTCCCTTGTTTTGTGGATCTAGAACAAATTGTTGTAAGGGATCATTTTCTATATATTGTATATGAGACATAGAAGAGGAGGGTTTTTTCAGTATTATGACCCGAGAGGGGATTTAAAGCAAGCAGAAATCCATGTGAGTAAAATTATAATCCTAAGGACGTGTTGTGTAAGCATTTCTGTCATGGAAGATTCATGACAGTTGTTTTTATCAGAATGTGATTCATTTGTTTTTATCAGAATGTGATTCACTTGTTTTTCGGACCAAGTAGACTAATTTTGAAAAAGGAACACTCTCGTCACTAGTGGCTAGAAGAGTTCTCATGGGTAGTGTTTTATACTTTTTCGGACCTAGGGGACTAAATTTACAAAAAATGATATTCTTTGGAGTTAAGTTGTAATTGCATCTCACCTTCCTACTTGCAATATTGAGACTATTGACGGTACCCACTTTCGCATTATAAGCCTATTATCTCGGCAGTTTACATCATCATCCAAGCAGAGCCCTGTTTATATCCTTTGTAGCTTGACACCCTATACCCCAAGAGGAAACATTTCCCTGAGTTTCCATGTCCTTCATGCACCTCCTTGCATTGAGCATAGGTATGGTCCACTGTTGGAACTAGTTTCTTACTCATGACACTTGTTTCCTCCTATGTATCATTGCATTCATTTGACTATGAAAAAACAAAAAAAGACGGGCGGGAAAGAAATATTATCTCATGTTGGAAGCAGTCGTGTCACCTTTGAACAGAGCACAAACTTTTGAGTCCACTTGTCATCAAAATTTTGGGTTTTAGCATGACCTTAGGAAGCTGAGATCATTACTTTGAGTTTACTCCCCCGACTGGTTACTCTTCTAGTCTCTATGGAGATTTTGATTGATGCCTCCTGCATCTCAAAGTTTCATCATTGATTCTATGCTGCCAGAGTCATCCATATGTCTCATGCTATTTTTCAAAGGATTTCCATCAGCCTGTGTCGGCCATTTCTCAGAACTCTTGACTTTGCATGTCGTCCATACCCTTAGTATGTCTCAGAGTTACATGAAGTTGTTGTCCTACCATGCACCCTGGTCCTACTTTCCTTATGGGTAGGTAACCTTGAACCCAGCAGTTGACATCTCCTCATTGGTCGCTGACTGGAGGGTTTCCCTTGTGTTCGACGGTAATAAATCTATTCACACATTGGGATTCGTGCAATGTCTTGGATTCCATAAGCCTTATTGGTGGTTTCCTAGCCTTTGTCGGCAATTTTCCTCATTGGCTTCTATTTAGTGGGTCTTTTTTGTGCACTGAGTTGAAACTAGTTTTAAAAATTTTTACCTCTAAAAGTAAAAAATTTCTATTTCGGGTTTCAGCTTTTCATAAGGTATAATCCTCGCTATCAGTCCAAAAAGACCGATACCAAAGTCCCGAAGTGTTTTCTTTTCTTCATTTTAATAAAAGATAGAAAGCTCAAGTGTTATTAAAGTCTAGATGCACGTTCTGTGAAGTACTTTTAATCACGACAAATTAAAACCCTAAAGGAGTTAATTAACCATCTTTTAACCTTTCAGGTTTCGGGCTTACTTAGAACAATACGTTTTCAATACATTTTGAATCGCGAAATCTCGATTCCCGATTTCATATACGGCCAATCAATAAAATCAACATGACATCTACACTTGTGGCGCCAAATGTGTGTCATGATAACATAGTACGACATTTTTGAGATGCCAGAATAGTCACACCCAAGCATGGGGCACACCTACCACCTGTCGTTTCATCGCCTATGGTAGATCCTCTACCTGAACCACGGGAATTATTTGTGTCAAACGAGATAGGTTGCCCTGCACATTTTGAAGCACTCTCTCAGCATCTCCTCCCACTGGCTCATCCCCCCAGTGCCTCCACTAGTGTCATGGGAGTCCGTCTGGTCGTCGCGGACCCATATCTGTGTAACCATACATGTTTAATTTAGTACTTGACATCATCCAAAAAATATTTTTTTTCCTTTTACAAAAATACAAAAAAATGAAATATATTTGAAAATTGTTTCATTCCTATGTCTCTGTAAGCGGAACCTAGTGGTAATGGAATATTTGGATCTCCTCTGAAGTTGATCCCTACATATGGGTATTCGTACATAGCTATCACCTGCTGATGCCACCGAAAGAAAAACTCATCATTGTAGGGTGTTGGTACCCTACCACCCCCCAACGGCCTCATCACCTCGGTACACCGTGCCATGGCTAGATCGTGAGGTCCATGAGGAACAATATCAACTCTAGGTCCCAGGCCTGGAACCTACTCGAAGAATAAACTACATAAGATATTAGACGTGAACTCAAAGTTCCTCTTTCTACCTTGTTTGTAGTCTATCAGTTGGCCCTTCATGTTGTCCAGTAGTGAGGTGCACCAATCATAAACCGTAGGTCGCAAGCACTCCATGGAGTATAACATCAATGGCCTCGATGCTTGATGCAACGAAGCTGACCCTGTGATCCCTGCCAACACTAGGACAATGATTTTGAGACTCAAGTTGTTGATCGCTCTGATCGAGAGTTGGATCCCTACCTTCTCGGTCCTTGTAATGCAATGAGTGGCTATGTAGTCCTCTATATTCATGCCACTCTCATATCCCTGAGATTTGAGGCTCACAAACTCACCCCGACATGATAATGTCGTCAAGAAATATATGTCCTCAACTTCAATCCTCAATGGTTTCCCATCGAGGTTGAAGGCTTCTGTGTCTGGATCCCAGTAGTTCACCATCATTTGGAGAAGCCTCACTTGAGCCCTCATCCCTTTGAGAGCCCAAAACTTATAAAGCCCACATATTTGGGCCCCTAGATCTCTTTCTACTGCAGCATCAACCTCTTCATGCACTCTTTCTCTCCACTCTAGCACCATCCTGCAAGTTTAAAACAGATTTTTGAGTCAATACCTTTTAAAAAATTCAACTCATGGACTTGTACACGAGCTGCAGTTTACACAGTCGCGTATAGGGATGCATATATGTGGTTTTTATTGATAACATTCGCGTATAGGGCAACGTATACGTGACCCGATGAATTACATCCCTCGTACACCCTCGTTTTTAATTTACGCCTTAAAATACTCAAAAATTGAAGCCTAAATTCAAATTTTAAACCAATAGAAATGAAGAGAAGAGAAATAAGACTTACTTGTTCAAGATGGTTTGCAAATCCATCACTTGTAGCTCCCGCAATTGAAAGTTGAAGATCGGGGGAAATTTAGTCCAAAATGCACTATTTGGGTAAAAAATACAAATAATATGGTAAATTGGTTATTTTTTTATTATTTATAGAAAAACTTTACCTACTTTACATATTTTTGCTAATATTTTGGCCTAGTAGACTAATAATGCAGTGGAAGGAGTTGTTTTTGGTGGTTTTGTCCATGGATTCTTGTGGTTCTAGTGTTTTTTTTCTCGTTCGTGACTTTGGCATGTATTATTTCTTTGGCCAGCATATAGGATAGGCCATCAATCCATCTTGCATTTTGCATTATTCTATGACTGAGATCCATATGCCTTAGGTATGAACCCACTTATTAGCGACACGAAACCTTCTCTCTACTATTGGAAGTGTCGTTAGTGAATGGTAGAGACTTACCAAACATGGGCACCCTTGTTAGAACCCGTGTGCCATTCGATGCCCATGCAAAGATTTTTTCCATGGGATCGAGAGTCCCTTATAGCTAATATGAATTTGAATTTGAACCTCATTTCTTATTTATAAGCATGCTAACATATACATATGGGACTCCCATGAGTCTTGTTTAAGCTCTTTTCTAACTCTCCCAAAAAGTGAAAAGATTGTTGAGTGAACTTGTCCCCTTCACACTCATAAATTGGATCTGAAAGGACGTTTATTTGGTGTAAGTTTAACCCTTTTTCGGAACAAGTAGACTAATTTCAAAAAAGGAACACTCTGGTCACTAGAGGCTAGAAGAGTTCTCCTGGCTAGCGTTTTATACTTTTTCGGACCTAGGGGACTAAATTTACGAAAAATGATATTCTTTGGAGTTAAGTTGTAATTGCATCTCACCTTCCTGCTTGCAGTATTTAGCTTATTGATGGTTCCCACTTTTGCATTATAAGCCTATTATCTCAGCAGTTTGCATCATCATCCAAGCAGAGCCCTGTTTATATCCTTTGCAACTTGACACCCTTTACCCCAAGAGGAAACATTTCCCCGAGTGTCCATGTCCTTCATGCACCTCCTTGCATTGAGCATAGGTATGGTCCACTGTTGGAACTAGTTGCTTACTGGCAACACTTGTTTCCTCCTATGTATCATAGCATTCATTTGACTATGAAAAAACAAAAAAAGATGGGCGGGAAAGGAATATTATCTCATGTTGGAAGCAGTCGTGTCACCTTTGAACAGAGCACAAACTTTTGAGTCCACTTGTCATCAAAATTTTGGGTTTTAGCATGACCTTAGGAAGCTGAGATCATTACTTTGAGTTTACTCCCTCAACTGGTTACTCTTCCAGTCTCTATGGAGATTTTGATTAATGCCTCCTACATCACAAAGTTTCATCATTGAGTCTACGCTGCCAGAGTCATCCATATGTCTCATGCTCTTTTTCAAAGGATTTCCATCAGCCTGTGTCGGCCATTTCTCAGAACTCTTGACTTTGCATGTCGGCCATACCCATAGTATGTCTCAGAGTTACATGAAGTTGTTGTCCTACCATGCACCTTGGTCCTACTTTCCTTATGGGTAGGTAACCTTGAACCCAACAGTCGACATCTCCTCATTGGTCGCTGACTGGGGGGTTTCCCTTGTGTTCGATGGTAAGAAATCTATTCACACATTGGGATTCGTGCAATGTCTTGGATTCCATAATCCTTATTGGTGGTTTCCTAGCCTTTGTCGGCAATTTTCCTCATTGGCTGCTATTCAGAGGGTCTTTTTCGTGCACTGTGTTGAAACTAGTTTTAAAATTTTTTGTATCTAAAAGTAAAAAATTTCTATTTCAGGTTTCATCTTTTCATAAGGTATAATCCTCTCTATCAGTCCAAAAAGACCGATACCAAAGTCCCGAAGTGTTTTCTTTTCTTCATTTTAATAAAAGACAGAAAGCTCAAGTGTTATTAAAGTCTAGACGCATGTTCTGTGAAGTACTTTTAATCATGACAAATTAAAACCCTAAAGGAGTTAATTAACCATCTTTTAACCTTTCAGGTTTCGGGCTTACTTAGAACAATATGTTTTCAATACATTTTGAATCATGAAATCCCGATTCCTAATTTCATATATGGCCAATCAATAAAATCAACATGACATCTATGTCTGTGGTGCTGAATGTGTGTCATGATAACATAGTACGACATTTTGGAGATGCCAGAATAGTCTCACCCAAGCACGGGGCACACCTACCACCTGTCATTTCATCGCCTATGGCAGATCCTCTACCTGAACCATGGGAATTCTTTGTGTCAAACGAGACAGGTTGCCCTGCATGTTTTGAAGCACTCCCTCAGTGTCTCCTCCCACTGGCTCGTCCCCTCGGTGCCTCCACTAGTGTCGTGGGAGTCTGCCTGGTCGTCGCGGACCCATATCTATGTAACCATACATGTTTAATTTAGTACTTGACATCATCCAAAAATATTTTTTTTCCTTTTACAAAAATACAAAAAAATGAAATATATTTGAAAATTGTTTCATTCCTATGTCTCTGTAAGCGGAACCTAGTGGTAATGAAATATTTGGATCTCCTCTGAAGTTGATCCCTGCATATGGGTATTTGTACATAGCTATCACCTGTTGACGCCACCAGAAGAAAAAATCGTCATTGTAGGGTGTTGGTACCCTACCACCCCCCAACAGCCTCATCACCTCGGTCCACCATGCCATGGCTGGATCATGAGGTCCATGAGGAACAATATCAACTCTAGGTCCTAGGCCTCGAACCTGCTCGAAGAATAAACTACATAAGATATTAGACATGAACTCGAAGTTCATCTTTCTACCTTGTTTGTAGTCTGTCAGTTGGCCCTTCATGTTGTCCAGTAGTAAGGTGCACCAATCATAAACCGTAGGTTGCAAGCACTCCATGGAGTATAACATCAATGGCCTCTATGCTTGATGCAACGAATCTAACCCTGTGATCCGTGCCAACACTAGGACAATGATCTTGAGACTCAAGTTGTTGATTGCTCTGATCAAGAGTTGGCTCCCTACCTTCTTGGTCCCTGTAATGCAGTGAGTGGCTATGTATCCCTCTATATTCATGCCACTCTCATATCCCTGGGATTTGAGGTTCACAACCTCACCCCAACGTGATAATGTCGTCAAGAAATATATGTCCTCAACTTCAATCCTCAATGGTTTCCCATGGAGGTTGAAGGCTTCTGTGTCTAGATCCCAGTAGTTCACCATCATTTGGAGCAGCCTCACTTGATCCCTCATCCCTTTGAGAGCCCAAAACTTATAAAGCCCACATATTTGGGCCCCTAGATCTCTTTCTACTATAGCATCAACCTCTTCATGCACTCTTTCTCTCCACTCTAGCACCATCCTACAAGTTTAAAACCAATTTTTGAGTCAGTACCTTTTAAAAAATTCAACTCGCAGACTTGTACACGAGCTGCAGTTTACACAGTCAGGTATAGGGATGCATATACACAATTTTTATTGATAACAGTCGCGTATAGGGAAACGTATACGCGACCCGATGAATTACATCCCTCGTACACCCTCGTTTTTAATTTACGCCTTAAAATACTCAAAAATTGAAGCCTAAATTCAAATTTTAAACCAATAGAAATGAAGAGAAGAGAAATAAGACTTACTTGGTCCAGACGGTTTGAAAATCCGTCACTTGTATCTCCCGCAATCGAAAGTTGAATATCGGGGGAAATTTAGTCCAAAATGCACTATTTGGGTAAAAAATACAAATGATATGGTAAATTGGTTATTTTTTTACTATTTATAGAAAAACTTTACCCACTTTACATATTTTTGCTAATAATTTGGCCTAGTGGACTAATAATGCAGTGGAAGGAGTTGTTTTTGGTGGTTTTATCCAGGGATTCTTGTGGTTCTAGTGTTTTTTCACCCGTTCGTGACTTTGGCACGTATTATTTCTTTGGCCAGCATATAGGATAGGCCATCAATCCATCTTTAATTTTACATTATCCTATGACTGTGATCCATATGCCTTAGGTATGAACCCAGTTATTAGCGACACGGAACATTCTCTCTACTATTAGAAGTGTCATTAGTGAATGGTAGAGACTTACCAAACACGGGCACCCTTGTTAGAACCTGTGTGCCATTCGATGCCCATGCAGAGATTTTTTCCATAGGACCGAGAGTCCCTTATAGCTAATATGACTTTGCATTCGAACCTCATTTCTTATTTATAAGCATGCTAACATATACATATGGGACTCCCATGAGTCTTGTTTAAGTTCCTTTCTGACTCTCCCAAAAAGCGAAAAGATTGTTGAGTGAACCTGTCCCTTTCACACTCGTAAATTGGATCTGAAAGGACGTTTATTTGGTGTAAGTTTAACCCTTTTTCGGACCAAGTAGACTAATTTTGAAAAAGGAACACTCTCGTCACTAGTGGCTAGAAGAGTTCTCCTGGGTAGTGTTTTATACTTTTTCGGACCAAGGGGACTAAATTTACGAAAAATTATATTCTTTGGAGTTAAGTTGTAATTGCATCTCACCTTCCTGCTTGCAGTATTGAGCCTATTGATGGTTCCCACTTTCACATTATAAGCCTATTATCTCATCAGTTTGCATCATCATCCAAGCAGAGCCCTGTTTATATCCTTTGCAGTTTGACACTATATACCCCAAGAGGAAACATTTCCCTGAGTGTCCATGTCCTTCATGCACCTCCTTGCATTGAGCATAGGTATGGTCCACTGTTGGAACTAGTTTCGTACTCACGACACTTATTTCCTCCTATGTATCATAGAATTCATTTGACTATGAAAAAACAAAAAAAGATGGGTGGGAAAGGACTATTATCTCATGTTGGAAGCAGTCATGTTACCTTTGAACAGAGCACAAACTTTTGAGTCCACTTGTCATCAAAATTTTGGGTTTTAGCATGACCTTAGGAAGCTGATATCGTTACTTTGAGTTTTCTCCCCCGGATGGTTACTCTTCGAGTCTCTATGGAGATTTTTATTGATGCCTCCTACGTCACAAAGTTTCATCATTGAGTCTATGCTGCCAAAGTCATCCATATGTCTCATGCTCTTTTTCAAAGGATTTCCATCAGCCTGTGTCGGCCATTTCTCAGAACTCTTGACTTTGCATGTCAGTCATACCCTTAGTATGTCTCAGAGTTACATGAAGTTGTTGTCCTACTATGCACCCTGGTCCTACTTTCCTTATGGGTAGGTAACCTTGAACTCAGCAGTCGACATCTCCTCATTGGTCACTGAATGGGGGGTTTCCCTTGTGTTCGACGGTAAGAAATCTATTCACACATTGGGATTCGTGCAGTGTCTTGGATTCCATAAGCCTTATTGGTGGTTTCCTAGCCTTTGTCGGCAATTTTCCTCATTGGCTACTATTCAGAGGGTCTTTTTCGTGCACTGCTTGCATCTAGTGCATGTGAAAGATGCACGGGGTCATTGGTTCGTGAACATGTTCATCGTCCAAGCTCCTTCAAATAATTAAGCTATTTCTTTATACCTCATGTTGACTGATGAGAGATGCCTTAATTCTCTCCTTTCGGTGGATCTCCTTCCATCGACTTTAGCCCATCTATTCTGGAAATGAGGCCTAGAGTCCTATGAGTACCTAAAGGCTTGCAGACATCAGTGGCAGGTTCTCTTTCCATCGTCAGTTGGGAATACATCAATGTCTCTTGATCGATGGATTCTTTGAGTGTTCGACCTCAACTCCTTTATTCACACTTGTACGAATGTACTCAGTGCCTTGACACCTACTTTCATTATCGGTAGGTTGTCTCACGTTTGTTAACGGTATACATTAATGACCAGTAATAAAACGAAGTCTCATTGTGTTCGACCTCAACTCCTTTATTCACATAATGTAGACTTGCACCTTTGGCGGATCATGTAGAAGCCTTGAAGACATCAGTTCATAGTCACATCTTTCCTGATCTGTTGCTATCATTCATTGGACCAGTACCTATATGACTTCAGTGATCATGGGAGATCAGATTGTACTCTATTGTATATAGATATCTTCAGATTGATTTTGAGACCGGTTTCCACTGGGCCTTGTTCATGACTATGACAGCCTATGGCATGCAAATACTTTTGTATTGCCTATTCATGGCCATGAACAACTGTTTGGTATATTTTCACATGGATCTGCAGTGTAATTCAAATTGGCAGCCATGTCTACAAAGTCATTATGGATTGTAATATTCTTATGATCAACTAGTTCATCCAACTGGGTCTCCATTACTCCACTTCTGGGAATTATAATGTATTTCGACCATCGCAAATACTCCTCTGATCTCACACATTAGGGGGCATCTGTTATAGAAATATTTTCCTCACCCCATGCAACTTGATCAGAAGGATTTTTCCATTTCCCTGTGCAGAATTGAAGTCCCTTTTTGCAATTCCCAGAGCTAAAAAACATATTTTTCCACATATACGCACCATAATAGTTATACAACATGCGTATACGTAGGTTGCACCACTACAATCCGTGTAGATCGGGTTTTGTTCCCAAAATTAAAAAATGGTGTCAGGTTTCCATGTCATGTCATGAGATCCATGATCCTTGACCTTCCATATACTGGAAACATTCTGAATGGACCCTTTAGTTCCATTTGAAAGCTATAAATGAGCCATATCTTAGTGGTGGAAGAGGAGAAAGAATTCAACTTTGAGAGAAAAATTACTCTGAAGAAATTATTCACTTCATATTGAGTCTGCAACCCTTTGTCCTTTTAAGTCTAAACATAGTGTTCATCCCCCAAGCTCTTCCTTCTTTGATGGAGAACCTCATTGTCTCTCTTATATGAGCTTTCCTTTGGTGATATGAGCTTGCCTTTGGTGGAGGATTGAAGTGGTGGAGGCCCAGCTGGAAGGGACTTAGTTTCTCGGTTTCAAGAAGTGTCGGCACGAAAGTTTGTCATTCATACACTTCTGTGAATCATATTTTAATAGAAATACTCTTTTCTCGTCCAATTAATGTCTTGAAAATATTTGAATTATTATTCCATGGGCATATTTGTTATGAATATTGATGGATTATGTTATTATATGTGATAACTTTATATATTATCAGCATATGCTTGTGTATCTTGGTTGTTGAGGACAAGTTGCAGGTGTATAGCTTTGAGTCAAATGCTCAACGGTGGTCTTCTACGAACATCCAGACGAGGTAGGCTCTTTATCTTGTCTTGTTAGCATATTTGTTTATATAGCATACTTGAGGATAGAGTTGATTTCTGCAGTCATTTACGTCTATTGTGGTTTACCCCATGCCATAGAGTGATTTTCCTCGTAACACACACTCATGTTTTGCTAGATGATATAACTTGGATAGCATATACAAGTGCATACCTTTGAAGTCTTGTAACATCGTCCAGCTTGTCTTCCAATCTTAAACTGGATATCATCTTGACAAGAAGAGATTAGAAACTCAATCAGAAGATTCAATGATTAGAACAAGCTATAAACTCTAAAATTTCAACTTTGACCACAAAATCAATTTGACCAAAAGTAAACCTTTGACTTTGACCTTTCAACCTTTGACTTTGACCAATCAAACTTTGACTCTGACTTTGACCAAAAATTCAAACCTGACGTTTTTTTCAGTTGAGAGTACCAAGAGGTGCGCTAGGCTAGGGTGCATTACGATGTCAAGGAATTAGATCAAATGTTTCATCATAAGTGCTTAAACACAAAGGTTAGGGTTTCTTGCAGCTGCATAATCATAAAACCTAGCTGTAGTTGTAACTGGTTCCATAACGAACTTAACAAATAAATTCCCAATCTATCTTCCAGTGGTTAGGTTGTATGAAGATAGTGTGGGCCCATAACATGTTAGAAATAAAGATATGTGTTTGTTTTTCCATAGACAATATAGCAATGTTGTCACCCAACCATAGACACAAAGGCCACCCCCAACCATCTTAACCTTGACAGAAAGAACAATTATGGAAGCAGAACAATAACCAACCAAGGTAGCGCACTTTCTCCAAGAGTAGCACACCAAGAAAGAATAAACAAAGACCAAGAAGAAAGTCCAAACCATAACCAAGAGAAAGTCCAACCAAAATCCAAAATCCCAGTTGCAGTTGCACTCCCTCTCCAAACTTGCACACCACTAGTCTTATGCAGTTGTGAGAGTAAGAGTGACAAATGAGATCTAGCACCCTCTTATTTATAGCGCTCTTTGTCACTTGTCTAGGTCAACTTCTTCTTTTAGAGGTTAACACTTAAAGATTAATTCTTTTAATGAGCCAACATGTCTTCTAGGGTTTCTACACATTTGTTTAGGGTTTCTCTTGCTTCCCGAAATATTCTAGTCTCGTCAAAGGTTACACGTAGAGTTTAATACCTCCCATAGCTACCATAATATCAATAGAAACATATTATTAGTTTCTTTGGGTCGTGATTTTTAGGTTGTATGACCATCGGACTTGCCCATTCTGACTTGTTGATAGGGTATATGATGTTGGTGGCTCACATTTCCTCTATCTCTTTTTGGACTATGGGATTATACTTGTGTGCTAACTTGTATGGATGTTTTTTGATGGGCTTGGCCCCAGGGATGAGGTCGATTTTCATCTCCCCCATCTCTTGCACCAATCCTTTCATATTTTTGCAATCACGTGCAAATACGTCCTAATATCCTCCCAATAGGTCGACTATTTGTGTAGTTTGTTTATTCAACCAATAGTCACCTATTCTCGCCATTTTCGATTGACCATTTATTGAGATGTCAAATTCCCTAGTTTTAATTTCTGGGTCCATCTACTCTGGGGCTTTGGATTCATCTAGTTATCACTCTCCTTATAAAACCTCATTATAACTTAGGGAGAAGTTGGGTTTTTATTTATATTCTTTGTCTTCCTTGGATACTGAATAATCTGTCTTTACATCATTATTACTCCAGGATGACTTCTCTTCCGATGAAATCTTTGTTATGGAAAATTATGTTTTCCATGTCTATTCGATGACCTGTTATGTTGTCTTGATTTTGTTCTGACACAAAATTGCAAGTCAATGTCGATCCTATGTCAACTTTGGCTTTGCCTCTCTTTTGTATTTCGTCAAGATTTGGATTTTCGAGAAAGTTTTTTATTTATTTTGTGGCCTCTCGCAAGTGCACCTCCTCCAGGATGTACTCAAGGTCTCTGATAAAGTTTTCTTGTATTTCATTCCAACTAAACGTGTGGCCACATGCTTCTTCAATTTTGTTCCAATTATGTGGTATGTCATCCAATGTACTGGGGAACATGTGTGGTCATACCCTTTTATCCCTATATCCTACTCTTCTCCACTCATTCTCACATTGATGAATGTGAGCGACCCAGGTTTGAAATTCAATATGTTGACTTGCGTTGATAAATTATTTCCACCAAATTGTTCTACAAAGTATAAGGTAGCAGTGTTCCATGCTTGAATTTGTGGTGCATGGGTTTCCCACCATTGGTTTTCCTGGACGGTGAAGGATTTTGCTAAACTTTTTACCCTCCTGTGTTCTACGAATGACTTGGATACTTCATCGACATGGGATATCAAGGAATTTCTTTCACTAAACCGCAAGGGCGGTCTTATTTGTGTATTAGTTGGAATGAGAGTTGGTGTTTCATTTATCTTTTTCTCTAGTATGATAGGGACTGCTTGTACTAAGAAGCCTGTTCTTGATTTTTTTATGGGGATTGCCTCTATCAACCAACACTCTTTAGCTTGGGCTTCATAATTCTCCATTTGCCAATTGTAAAGTTCTGTATCTAAATTTTTCCCTATCGATAATGGTGTTCTGACTAAGATTTATCCTTTATAGTTTGACTCGACATTGTATCTGTGTTCGTTCATTATTTGGTACAGACGACGAGCCTCCTGGGGTTCATCCCATGTTTCAACCCAAGGTTTTCCTTCTTTTAGGTCCAAGGGTATGATGATATTCCTGTCACTACCTTTTAGTTTAATCCTGTCCCTTTCAAGTGATATTTTCACAGGCCCGCTGGCAGCGAAGCAATGTCGGGTACATGAAAATCTGTAAAAATTATGAGAAACCTCTTTAATGTCCTTTACTCTGATCTAGAGCTTCTTGACAGGATAAAGACATCCGAGTGGGTTAAATGGAAACCCTGTCGAGGCTATGGACGCCTGCTGGCAGCAGTGGCCATGCCAACAGTATTGAAGATTTTATCATAAAAATCATGATTTGCTGATCTTAAAGACTGTTCTTGGTTTGCATCTTTTGAAACATCACTGGAAAAGATAGTTGAGGATGATGTTAGTACGATTTTTGGTTGTTGTTTTTGAGTTGAAATTCCCTTTGATGTCCTAATCTGAATTCGTTGCTTTTGACAGAGATAACTGCTTCGCCCAGTGTGTCGCCATTGTTGGCAGCCAATTCACATTTTTTATTGTCTCATAAGATGCCTACACCAATGTTTCACAAACATTGATTTTTCGTCGCAGTTTTCAAATGAACGATGATTTTACTCTTTGCGCCTTTCCGCATGCCTACCTTCGCTAAGTCTTCATGAGTGTAAGCATGAAGATTTCTCCTTTCGAGGTCACATTTCGATCATTTTCTCAACTGCCAATGCCTTTTGTGTCATTATGCATATTGCGCCTATCTTTTTATTGATCTTTACATGATCGGCAATGTCCTTTGATCGTTTTTCATACTTCAATGGATTATATAACTCAGTGCTATTGAAGACATTTAGCCTTTGGATTTGCATTTGATGACTTGCCTAAAACATTGATTCATTGAATTACATGGGGGTCCTGATTATTTTTGTGATCCTTATTGTTGATCCTTGTTATAAGCTCTTGGTGTATCAATTTATGCATTTGACACCTTGATTAAACGTTTTATTGACGAGAACATGATTTTGGGTTTTGA